>CM076578.1:655473805-655741114 GCA_034641835.2 Pinus albicaulis
CAACATCTTGATCTCCAGCTGGAGTTGGGAAGAGCACATAAACCATATCCGACAGGTCCTCCAAACCCTACGACAACAAAAATTGTGTGCCAATTTGGAGAATGCACTTTTGGTATCACCCAAGTTCAATATTTGGTGTACACCATTGATGAGCGGGGTGTGCATATGGACCCACCCAAGATACAATTTATTTAGGATTGGTCAGAACCAACCACTCTGACAGATATTTGCAACTTTCTGGGTCTTTCCATTTTCAATTGCAATTTTGTGTTGGGATTCTCTCATACCACTTAGCCTTTGATTCAATTCAGCTAGTGTGGAGCAAAAGAAAATTTCTTTTGGTACGAATCCCAATAGAAGGAATTTTCTGAGTTGAAGCATCGCCTATGCTCTGCACTAGTTCTCACATTACTAGAATTTCAACATCCATTTTCAATTAAGATAGGAGCCTCTGATTATGTTATTGGTGTAGTTCTTACCTAGCAGGGGCATCTAGTGGCATATCACAATGAGACACTTTTAGATGCAACCTAAAAATATCCCACTTGTGACAAAGAGATGCATTCCATTGTGCAGACTTGATGACAATGGAAGAATTACATTCTAGGAAAGGAAACAATCATTCACATAGACCACCAACCCCTACAATTCATATAGACACAAGGGAAGTTATCGAATGATCGCCATAAAAAATCATCCACAAATCTAGAACAATTCCATTTTAAAATGAAGTAGAAGAAGGGAAGCACCAATAATGTTTTGTACTATCTCAACTGGCCACCGGTTATGGCACTGACCATTGTGCTCAACTCTTATGGACATGAGACTTAGAGGCAGCCCCATATTTATAAGAGTGATCTAGAATCCAACACCACATATGAGATTCTCCTAGAAGTAAATAAATTTCCATATTTTCACCTTCAGAGAACATTATTATGCTACCTAGAACACCTCTATTTTCCTTCAAGTAAGCGTGCCAAGATAATTTTTGAGGTAGAATACAATCAGGTCGTTGGAAATTTTGGGGTAGAGAAAATAGTGTCAGTGCTACAAAATTATTTTTGTTGATTGAACCTTCAATAGGATGTTGGGAAGTACATCATATTCTGCACTTCCTGCACCATTTTCAACCCTACAATCAAGAAGCAAGGCCTCTATACTCCTAATCGACCTTGAGAATCCATTTTCATGGATTACTTGTGAGGACTTCCTTCTACCAAGCATGGAAAAAAATGTGTTTTCATGGTCAATGATAGATTCTCTAAGATGGCCATTCTGGAGGCCTGCAAGAAGATTATCGTAGTAGATTTCACTGCCAAGCTCTTCTTTGAATAAGTGTGGGTACACTTTGGTATCCCACAGTCCATTATCTTAGATTGGAACAAAAATTACTTGAGTGCGTTGTGGTCAAGCCTCTAGTCGATGTTGGATACCAAGCTCACTAGGTCCACAACCTTCCACCCCCAAACTAATGTCCAAACAGAGGTTTTCAACAAGATGATCGTGCACATTTTTTGTATGTACAACTCGAAGCATCCATGCACATGGGACAAAATCATTGCCTATTTCTAGCATAACTACAATAGAGCTCTCCATAGCTCAACTAGCCACAATCACTTTCGGGTGGGGTCGGGGTTCCAACCACTATATCCCAATGATGTTTCCATACCACTAGTGGCTACTCAGACAGATTCATCTCATGTCGAGTCCGAAGCTGACCAAGCTACCAACTTCATTGAATGCATTTATTACATCCTCCAGTAGTTTAATGATATATTAGATAAAGAAAATTACAATTTAAAACAACAACGTGATTAGCATCGGGTGCCACACACGTTCTAGGTTGGCCACAAATTTTGGTTACATTTGCATAAGAAGCACCTCGTTGGGGCCCAACGCAAGATTTTCCCACTCTGATATGGGCCTTACACCATCACTAAGGTCATAGGAGACAATGATTTTGAGCTCAACATTCCATCGTTCCTTGGCCTACACCTAGTATTAAATGTGGAGTGATTTCAACCATTCTTTCCCCCATTAGTGGACACATAAAACATTGTTGAGAAGATGACACCAAAAGAGCTCAACCCAAATTGTATCAAACAAGCCGCGACTGATAGGATCATGGATACATAGATAAATAACATGCACCAGCAAAGGATTCAACTATATGGAGTTTTCAAAGCAGGCTAATGTTTGGAAATACTGAGAGAGGGGTGAATCAGTATTTATTTTCAATTGTTATGTTTACCAGTTAAGATTCTTCACGTTTATAATCAGAAAATAAATAATAAGAATTTTATGAGGAACAAGTGAGTACAATAATGTTGAGGGCTCCAACCCTTCAATATACCAGGCTCCAACCTGTTTCCAAGATCCAACTTGGGCTTTATGAGGCTCCAACTTGTTTCCAAGATCCAACTTGGGCTTTATGAGGCTCCAACCTCTAGGGCTCCAACCCTCTTTTTAGAGGCTCTAACCCTTAGGGTCTCAACTCTTCAACTTTTTAATAAATAGAATGAGTAATTCACTTACATCAATTGCTCTACAATTATGTTCCAGACTTCCAATTTGTTCACTAAATACTCTTCACTTTCCAATACTTTACTTGTCCAAAAAATCCAAATGCTTCTATGTCCAAGGTTTCCAATACTTGATTGTTCAAGGCTCCAAATACATGAATTTCCACACTTCCAGAATTATCACTTTTCAAGTCTTCATTATGTAACTACCATGTTTGATCCAAGCTCCACATGTGACTAGTTTCAAGATGATCACAAGTTTGAGCTTAATGCTGCAAGCCTTGCCTATTTGAGCCTCCACATAAATATAATCAAACCACTCCACAATTATGTAAGCCTTCACCAAGCCTTCCACAAGTTGATTATATCATCAATCCTCCACTATCCTATCTAATCTCATAATAAAAGTCACTGGTATACACCATAAATATGTTTTGTTCGAGCTCAAAAAGAACGTTGGTCTACTTCAGGTTCACTGTAGTCAAGGGTCAAAGTTTCAAAATTCTATGGGAGGTCTGAAGTTTTGTAACCCTGGTCTGAGTTGCACAAAACCAAAATTGAAGTTTCTGAGCTATCCAGACATAGATGTGACGTATTTTAGGTGGTCTAAGACACTGTTATGAGGGTACTCAAAACATAACCAAGTCTATGTTTCACTGTTCTAAGGTTTTATCCTACTATCTGAACTACAATATATCAATACAACTAAGCCGCGGGTGGTCTGATTCTCTTCATAAGGATCCAAAACCTAGGATAGATATACCCCAATCAATTAATTCTTCAAACCCTCCTCGGTGTCCTAGTTCATGAGTTATGAACTGTGGTATATCTCTACAATGTATTCACCAAATTGATGAGTTAAAATGAAGATTTAGACTTTTATTTATACTAATTTTCAACTATACATGAAGGGACACGTCTCATGGTGGTCAAGCTATAGGTAGGCTTAGGTTGGCTAGGGGAAATAATATGATATATCATCTTTAAAATTAATCTCTCTTATAGTAAGGGGAGTTAGAGGGTGAGTGAGGGTTCATTGGAAAGGGTAAAGAGTCATGTACAAGATGGCAAAGGAGTCATTGTAATATGATGTCTTGAAAATGTTACAATATTATTTTCTTTATGATTGTTCAAGAAATGTTGTACATACCATGGGGTTTTTAGGATTCTTTGTGCATAAGGCCATTGGGAAAAGAATAAGGGTCAGGGAATCTTCATTAGAGCTCCAAGTGTGGCCTCCAAAAATCATCCATGTCATCAAGTGTAATCGTCCATGTCATCATGACCTTCAACAATGCTCATATTGACATCAATGAAAATTATTGACCAACAGTCTCTCCCTTTGTCATTGATGGAAATATTCTCTCTTCTTCTAACATTTTCTCTCCCTTTGACAGCAATGGAAAATGGGGTTTCCAAGTACTCCCCTATAAATTTTCTTCTTGTGTTATGAAACTAGCTCCAAAAATATAAGTGAAGAGAGATCAACAACTTAGAAATCAGCCACTTCGAGGGGGCAACCTCTAATACATTACATAAATGAACAATTCTTGGATGATAAAAATGACCAAAACCTCCTTCTATATATAGGAGTCCATGGGGCCACAATATAATCCTAGCCGACCTAACAATAATAATGTAAGGGCACAATAATAACAATATTGGGGTTACAGGGATACAACAATAACACTAAGGGGGCTACACTAATAACAATAAGGGATTAAACTAGTAATATAGGGACCTAACATGCCCCTCTCCTTCAAAAAATTGTTGTCCTCAACACTTGAGTAGCTTTGGGTGCTTCTGTATAAAATTATCATCCTCCCATGTAGAATCTTCAGTGGGTAAGTTCTTCCACTTTATGAGATACTCTGAAATTGATCGATTTTGCAGTTGTCGAGTTCTTGTTTCCATGACCGCTTCAGGTTCCAATATGAATTTTACTTCCTCATCAAGTTCTAGAAATATTGATTGAACTAGAATATTTTCACCTATAACCTTCTTTAAGCATGAAACATGGAAAACTGGATGCACTCGCAAAGAAGCAGGAAGCTCCAATTTGTATGCCATAGTACCAATATTTTGCAACACCTTGTAAGGACCATAGTACTTTGGCGATAATTTATTATCCTTCTTAGCTTGTTTGAGGGAAATTTGTTTGTATTGGTGGTAGCCGTAAAAATACCTAGTCTCCTACATCAAAACTTCTCTCGCTGCGATGTTGATCTGCCTGTTGTTTCATTCAATTTTGTGCCAAATTTAGTTTATCCTTTAAGAGTTGGAGAACTTCTTGTTGATGCTCGATGTGATCTTCCACTGCTTGAACCTTATAATTTTCTCTTAAAGATGATGTGATGGACGGTGGATGATATCCATAAAGTGCCATAAATGGGGTCATTTTTGCTACAGTATGGAAGGAAGTGCTATACCACCATTTAACGGGAGGTAACCACTTGAATCATTGTGTTTTTTTATCAGATACAAAACAACGAAGATATCCTTCCAAACATTTATTCACTATCTTAGTTTGATCATCGGATTGAGGATGATAAGATGAGCTATGAGCTAATTGAGTACCCAAACAAGAAAATAACTCCATCCAAAAATTTCTAGTAAAAATGGGATCTCTGTCACTCACAATAATCTTTGGGTTTCCATGTAGATTTGGAATTGTGTCCATAAATGTAGTAGCAACTGTACATTCTGCCACAAACTTTTGAATATCAGATTTAAGGCCATCCCAAAAAAAATCTTTCTTCACCCTGTGGTAAGTTTTTAAAAATCCTGAGTGTCCTCCTAAAGGAGAAGTGTGCAATTCCAAAAGAATATTTTGTTTTAGTTGGGAATTTTTACAAAGATATAAGTGATCTTTGTACCATAAGGAATCATTTTTCCAACTAAATGTATCAGATGTACTAGGATCTTGCTGCAAATTTTGAATGAGTGTCCATACTTCTTCATCCTTCTTCCATTCATCTCTTGCTTCGGTTATCCAATCTGGTTGGATAATAGAAATGGCACAAAGCAATGCTTCCACCTCTTCATTCTTTCTTGAGAGTGTATCTGCAACAACATTTAGCTTCCCTTTTTTGTATATTATTTCAAAGTCATAACCCAACATCTTTGTGACCCATTTTTGCTACTCTTCTGAAGATAGTCTTTGTTCCAAAAAGTGTTTAAGACTATCATGATCAGTTTTACCTTGAAGTGTCTTCCCATTAGGTAAGTTCACCATTTCTTTAGTGCATGCAGTATTGCTAACATTTCCTTCTCATAAATAGGTTTCTGTAAATACTTTCCTTTGACTGGACGACTTTCAAAAGCAATGGGTCTTCCTTCCTGCATTAAAACTGCACCAATTCCATTTCCTGAGGCATCACATTCCACAATAAAGGCTTTTGTGAAGTCTGGTGTAGCTAAGACCGGTGCTAGGCACATTGCCTCTTTAAGACGTTCAAAGGCCTTAGTTGCTTCAGGAGTCCATGAAAATGCATCTTTCTTCAATAATGTTGTTAGTGGTGCTGCTATTCTCCCATAATTCTTAACAAACTTGCGATAATACCCTGTTAACCCGAGAAATCCTCGCAA
Organism: Pinus albicaulis; assembly: GCA_034641835.2. Taxonomy (NCBI): domain Eukaryota; kingdom Viridiplantae; phylum Streptophyta; class Pinopsida; order Pinales; family Pinaceae; genus Pinus; species Pinus albicaulis. The sequence continues at coordinate 655,479,916 of CM076578.1, forward strand.
CTTCTTTATGGTTGTGGGGACTTTCCATTCCTTAATGGCTTTAATTTTGTTAGGGTCTACTTTAACACCCTCGTGAGATACAATATGACCCGGATATTCCACCTCTTGTACTCCAAAGAAACATTTGGATTTTTTTGCATATAATTGTTTCTCCTGCAATAGTTTGAGCACCCTGTCAACATGTTCAACATGATCCCTCCAAGACCTGTTGTAGATTAGTATATCATCAAAAAATACTAGCACAAATTTTCTAAGGAAGGGTTTGAAAATGGAATTCATCAACCCTTGAAATGTAGAAGGTGTGTTGGTAAGGCCAAAAGGCATGACCAAAAATTCATAATTCATAAATCATAGGAATGGGAAATTTATCTTTAATGGTGAGCTTATTGAGCTCCATATAATCCGGACACATGTGCCATGATCCATCCTTCTTGTGCACCAATACTATTAGAGCAGAGAAAGAACTTTGACTAGGTTGAATTATACCAGCCTCTAACATTTTTGCAATCATACGTTCAATTTCGCTCTTTTGGACATAAGGATATCTATAAGGCCTTATGTTTGAAGGAACAATTCCTAGAATCAAATGAGTAGCATGATCATGATCATGAATATGTGGGATTCCTTTGGGAGTTTCAAACACCTTGGAATGATTGTCCAAGACTTTTTGGAGATCTGTAGAAATAGATGATTTTGATGTTGGAACTTCTAGAGAGCATAATTGTGCAATTACGCCTCGTTTTTCTTTCTTCGGAAGCTTTGTCATGATATTATAGCTTATTATATTTCCCAGATTCCCTGCAATACCCCATAATTCGACTTCCTTTCCTTCTGAAAAAAATAAAAAAAAATAAAAATAAAAATAAAAAATAAAAAAAAATAAAAATAAAAAATCAAGAAAATTTCTTGAAAATTAAAAACTACCGTCCCCAAAGATTGTAACCATTGTACTCCTAGTACAACATCAACACCTCCCATTGGAATGGAAAGAATTGGACTATTCAATACATATTCCCCCATGGTTAGCTTGATATTATGGTATTTTCTAGAGCAATTTATAGTTCCTCCATTTGCAACCATCACTTGAAATTCCGGTGCTGGGTAAAGGAAACAATTAAATTCCTTGGCTACCTTACAATGAATGAAATTATGGGTACTACTCGAATCAATCAACACTATAAAATTTTTCTTCTTGATATTTCCTTCTATCTTGAGAGTTTGAGTAGTATTAATTCCTACCAATGCATTACATGATATCTTCAGACTCATTTCTTCCACTTCTAGGGTTGGTTCCTGGTGTATATCCTCTTCTTTTTCATTTTCTTCTTCCTCTTCACAATCTATGTAAAATAATTTCTTCTCAGCACACTTATGACCTTTAGTGTATTTTCTATCACAACTGTAGCAAAGCCCTTTTGCTCTTTTTTCTTCTAATTGTTGTGGTGTCAACCTTGTAGGTTGTGGAAGTCTAGGAGTAGCAACACTTCCATATTTATATATGTGATTGGTAGGCTTCCTTGTCGCCACAATTTTACATTCAATTTTTATTGCCAACCTGAATTCCTTTTCCAATGAATCAAGTTCCCAAATGCAAACTTCATGTTGGATGTTATCCTTTAAAGTCCCTATGAAGACATCAATCTTGTGTTCCTCTGGAATATCAGTTACCCTTATATTCAATTTTTGGAAGTCCTCAATGTGCTCCACCTCTGAACCCTTTTGTTTGAGATTTATCAATTGGCTAAAGAAGGTGTTGCTTTTTGTATCCTCATAATGTGCTATCATTTCCTCCGTAAAAATTGACCAAGTTTCAATTTTTTTACGAGATAAAAGCCATTGATACCATACAAATGTAATTTGTTCTAAATGTAAATTGCAATGCGTACCTTTTGTGTGTTTTGCACATTATTGAGATTAAAATATTTCTCCATTTGTAGTATCCATGTTACTGGATCCTTGCCATAAAATTTCCTCATATCCATCTTTGGAATATGGTGGTTCTTCCATCCAACATTAGAGTTTATGAGATCACGATTAACATTTATTTTTTTCTCATCATGAGTTTCCTCTACTATTTTTTCGCCATTAGGAAACATTTCTTGTATCAACTTTGTCAAACCTTCCATGTCTGCTTTTAGATCATTCTTCATGTTTTCCATGTTGTCTTTCATTCCTTCTTCCATGTCATCCATCTTAGCTTCCATGCTAGCTTCCATACCATCCATCTTAGATTCCATGCCATTCATCTTAGCTTCCACGCCTTTCTTCAAACCATCCATATTATTCCTCAAACCATCCATCTTTGCTTCCATGCCTTTATTCAAGACTTCCATTTCATTTTTTGTTTCTCTTTGCGAGAGTGAATTTTGGTGCACTTGCTCTTGTAATTTTGATAGATCATGTTGCAATGATTCATATTCATGATTCATAGTAGAGTACTCTGAGGGCTTAATGGGTGTTTAATTCTATTTAGGAGGCATTTTAGAACCCAATACTGATATATATGCTCAATAGGCCTTTGGAATCACTTAAAACTGATTTCTCAAACAAGACTTATGCAATTTGAAAACAAAAATACACACCTTCTTTTTTTTTAGGATCTCGATATTGAAAATGAATTATATATTGTATTTCAAATCTTCAATATCTGAAATTTGGCCCTATAGTAGCCCTCTAAATATTCTTTCTAATGCCACAGGTCTGACTTGATTTGGATTCTTCAAGACAAATTTATGTCCAATTTCCCACAATGACCTAATTATGGACTGGTTCAGTAGAGCGAACTTGTACGACTTGCCACGTGTCACTATTTTCTCCTTCAGCTCTGAAATTGATTGAAAGGAAACTAAATTCCATGTACTTATGTCCACTCTTTATAGAATTCCAATCCGATTTTCAAAGAGAGAGAGTTATGAAGATGTTCCCACAGTCACCTCTTTGAGATGAAATTCGGGAGCTTGAAAAATCCCTAACTTCCACATACCTCCCAAAATAATGTGAATCAATATCTAAAATTTTTCCATGAAGTTCCTTGGGATTTTAGCTTCGCTCTATGACAATTTTAGATTTTGAACCCTCTTAGGAAAATATTTATAGAAAAAATTCCATGATGACATGTTTAGGTTAAATTCAGGAGCCTACAAAAAGTCCTAACTTCCAAAGATCATATCTCTAAAAATATTGTGAGCCAAGCTCTGAAATTCTGTGATGATGTTCCTCAGGATTTCGACTTCATGCTCTAAAAATTTTAGCTTCTGAAACTTCGTAGAAAAAAAATTATAGGGGAAATTCCATGATGACCTGTTTGGAGTAGCAAAACCCTAGAATCCAAAGCTCTGATACCAAATGTTATGAAACCAACTCCAAAAATAGTAGAGAAGAGAGATAAATGACTTAGAAATCAGCCACTTCGAGGGGGAAACCTCCAATACATTACATAAATGAACAATTCTTGGATTATACAAATGACCAAAACCTCCTTCTATATATAGAATTCCATGGGGCCCCAATATAATCCTAGCCGACCTAACAATAATAATGTAAGGGCGTGTTGGAGCAGGGTCTCCTAAAAGCTGCAAATTTTGTCCATTTTTGTATATTTTTGCATTATTTAGTCTAATGCAGGGGTTTTGGGGTGGGTCAAAGCCCCTAACGGATTGTAAACGAGTCAAGGGTAGACCAAGAATCCGCAAACCATGGTTTGCAAACCATTGGATGTGTAGGCTAAATCGGTATAAATATATGAACCTTTTTGAGTCTTAGGTAGAGAAAAATAGAGATTGATGCGAAGCACGAATTGTTAGATCTGTAGTCGGGTTGTTGGGTAAGGAATCCTGCTGGCTGTGTGCACGGAGATCCTCAGTCCTGTTGTGTGCGGACCCTGCTGGCTGTGTGCACAGGTGGTATTTTGGGCTTGTTAGAGAATTTTGGTATTAATATATATGCAAAGTACTGTTGGACATCTGATGTTATCTAGATCTGTTCTGTTATGATTAATGCGAATGATTGAGTTGCGAAAGTATCTGTTTGATAGCTGAAAAAATATCTGTATTTTTGTTATATGAATCTGTGATCTATAATTGTTGTGATTATAGTTTGTTGTGTTGATAGATTGGTATTACGCACGTGGATGTGAAGATAATTACTAGATTTGTGCCTGATCATAGCTCTGTTATATAAGCCTACGAATAGATCTGTTAAATATGAACTCAATAAGTTGGGAACACAGACCTGTTTGACTTACCTACTCTCTCTTAGGGTGTGGAGACCTAGTTCCAGCACCCTCCCATACTGCTTCAGGTGAGACTTTGGCCTACGCAAGCAAGTCACTGCCGAAAGGGCCAGTAGTATAGGGGTTTGTTGGCAAACCTTAACCTCTGAACCTAGGTCAGGACCCCTCGAGCCAACATATGGTTCCATTGCTAGGACTAGGAGAATTTTGAGAGAGAGTTTGGGTAATGCTAATACCATATTGGAAACTTGAGAAGAAATAAATCGATGAGTGGTTTGAAAAGAATGTTCAGGAATTTTTCGTACAAGAAAATCGCAGTGCGAAGTTGACCTCAGAAGAGTGGAAAAATAAGTATATTTTCATAGAGATCTATGAGATTTTCTTTGTGACATTTACGATCGAGCTATAGGAGTGGCTCGCAAGGCTTGTCGATTTTCAGAAGTGAGGGAAAGATGAGCGGATCACACAGTGGAACCTGAAGCTGATCCAGTAGTTAGAGAAGACTGATAACACCATCACTCACACGGTAGATCACTGGGTGGACAATGTGATAGGAGGATTTCAGACAGAATTTGAAATCGACCAATTTTTGTCCTATTCAGAGGCAGAGCGGAGGTTCTTCAAGGGTTTCCAGGGTAAGTTTCTGAAAACTTTTCCATTACTGAATAAGATCTTACTGTGCGAAAAAATAATTTTGTGTAGCCATACAGAGTGAATGAGATCGATCTATCTACAGTCTAGTAAGAAATTTTTCTACGCATAGCCTTCCGTCTATGCCACCTTCGAACCCTCACAGGGGTAAGAACTCACTTCCATCACCATCGGAAGATGATATGGCCTCACATATGAAGCTACCTACCTTCAAGGGCGTAGGGGATGAGGACATGGATCAGTTCTGGTTTGTCGCAGGGTCAATATGGACTGGGCAGAATGTGGCTAGTGATGCTGTAAAGAGGGCGCAACTATCCCTAGCCTTTGAAGGAAGAGCCTTGGACTGGTATATGGGATACATAGCTCAGCATGCAAATGTGACCATTGAAGAGATTAAGAATGCCTTGCAACAACAATTCAAGAAGCCTAAGTCTTACTCTCATATAGTGAACGACCTGAAAGATTTCAAGCAAGGACCATCTGAGTCTATATGGGAAGCTGATCAATGGTTAAAGAAGGTAATCAGAGAAGGAGGATTTTAGTATGATGACAGACAGCACACGGAATGGTTCATTGCTATGTTTAAACACCTACACGCAATGGGTGTATTTTATTTTATTTTATTTTATTTTATTTTATTTTATTTTATTTTACCCCCCCCCCCCCCCAACACTATGATGCGGGGTGAATGGCCACACGGTGAATGGCCACAACAAGGATAATTATCTGCGCAAACGCGGTGAGACTACATCTTATTTGGGGGACCCAACCCGCTGTATGCCCTAGGGAAGTTGCGAGACCAAGTGGGTCGATGTTGTGGTGCGATGATTGTCGCGTTGCTGGGCTGCATGATACCAACCACTACCCCTGCCTTGCCGCATATATCCCTGAAGTAAAGAAACAATGGTGCCGATTTTGCAGGTCTGTAGGACATGATGAGCAGAACTGCTAAAATTATGATCTGATGATAGACCGAGGGAACCTATATAGGGTGCAATCGGTTCCCGCATCACCAAGATCCCCCGCAGGTATAGGAGACTCCCCAACTAGAGGCAGGGAAGGGGGGCGATGTGGAAGCGTAGGTAGGGGTAGAGGCCAGCTGATCTGTTATAACTGGGAGGAGGTAGGCCACTTTGCAAGGGATTGCATGAACCCAACAAGGCAATCCTACAGATACTGCAGACATTTGGACCATGTGATCGAAGACTGCTCCATTTTGATAGCCAAGATGAAGGAAAAGCAACAGAAACCTACGCAGAGTATACAAAGGGTTCAGGCATAACCTCGAGATGAGGGGCCAAGCATTAATGTGATAATGCACAGCAGCATGGCCACCGAAGGGCCTACAGAGAAGGCTGAGGTGGAGCCTCTTATCCGTAAAGAAGCCACTAAATAGGAAGGTTTGGACTTACAAAAGGAGAAGGAAACCTTTGTTGTAGCTCAGCAATACTTTTCTCAGGCTGAGGCATCTTCTTCTCAGAACCCCACAAACGTTATAGCTAAAGACAAGGTCAAACCATTCTTGCAGGCATGCATGAAGCTGTTGCCCAACCAGAGAGCCATAGAAAACCTCCAAAATAATGACCCAAGTCATGGAAGTTAAGGATGTGTACAAACTATATAAGCATAAGAGACGCATTGGTCGAGATATGCGATTAACCACGCATATTGGTGATTACGAAATGGATCAGGTTATTCTAGACCTAGGATCAGATGCGAATGTACTACATAAACAAACTTGGCAGCGAATGGGAGAACCTAAGTTAGAATGGTCCACTATCCAGTTGCGCATGGCTAATCAACAGAAGATCATACCATTGGGAAGATTATCAAAGATCGTGGTAGATATCGTCGGATTTACGGTACGGGTTGACTTTGAAGTCATTCAAATTGTAGAAGATGCAGACCCCTATCCTGCACTCCTAGGATGGCAGAATTATCAATTTGAAGAGGAGCATGGTGTTTGAAAGTGAAGGAACATGAGTGATAGTACCACTAGACCCCATAGAAGGAGAAAGGTATATAGAGCCAGTGCATGAGGAAGAAGAGGTGGACCACATCTATAAGTTGACCATGCAGGATGAAGACTGGATCAATCCTACAGCCAATGGTGTGCTTTGCTGGGAAAAATATAGCGAATTCTTCTTTGACTCTAACGAGGAAATAGAAAATTGGAAAAACTAGCTACATGATGTCTCTGTGCTACGCTGCATACGAATTACAAGGGACTTTCGCTACATATCCTCAGAGTTAAGAGAACTACCCTACTTTGATGGTTTCGATAGTATCAAAGAGTTTTTGTGAACATTTGAAGCAGAGGTTCCAAAAGAACAAAGGTTATGGGACCTTAATCTAGCCATGCACGCAACACTTGCAAGGTGGTGGGACATGCATAAGGGGGCATTCCAGAACTGGGAAGAATTTCAGGACATGATGATCCTGCCGTTTGAGCCTCTAGTTGATGTGCACGTCAATACGTTCCTTGGCCCAAAGGATCCGCGTGAACACTTGTTCGCTTGGATGGAAAAGTGGTACGACCGGACTACAAAGGAATGGGTTCACTTGTTTATTCATGCGTTGGAACCAATCCCCACTGCATGGTACTTAGATGCGGAGCTACATCAGTGCACCCACCACTGGAAAATTTTGAGGGATGAATTCATAGGAACATTCGGATTGACAGGGGGCTCGGAGGCACTTGATGAAGCTTTGCAGGATATAGAAAAATTTGTGTTTGGCGATTCCATCCCCAACACAACATTTGGGTCACCAGCATGGGAAGCCCAGATGCAGGATATTGTCAATTGTCACAATATAACTATAGAAGAGTGCGATGAGGATTCGCACAAGGTCTCTATCCCAGAGTCGGAGGGGGAGCACGCAGTTGTGGGACCCCCACTACAAATGGTGGATGTGACGAAGCCTCTGAAACTGCAGGAAGTCAACATTGGCACGATAGAGCAGCCTAAGTTGGCTAAAATTGGGGACTACTGGGATGATGACTCTATAAGAAAAGTTACAGAATTGCTCACAAAATATCAATACTTATTCCCGACAAAGTTTTCGGAGCTCAAGGGGATCACAGGGGACCTTGGGGTTATGCACATCACACTAAAACTATATGTGCACCTTGTAAAGCAGTGCCCTTATCCACTAAACCCTAAGTATAAGTAGAAGGTTAAGGAATAAATTGATAAGATGCTCGCCACAGGTATTATCGAATTGGTTAAGCAGTTGGATTGGGTAAGTCCAATGGTGGTTCAGGAAAAGAAGACGAAGGGGGAAATCTGAACCTGTGTGGACTTACACAAGTTGAATGATGCCTGCGTATATGATCCCTTTCTGACACCATTCTCAAATGAGATCCTGGATAGCGTGGGAGGCAAGGAAGCATACTCGTTCACTGATGGGTTCTCTGGATACCATTAGATCAGAATCTCACCAAAAGATCGTAGCAAAACTACGTTTTCCATGGAATGGGGATCCTTCCAGTATACGGTCATGCCGTTTGGACTCAAGAATGCCCTGCTATCTTATCACGAGTTGTTGTCGCAGTGTTCAAGGAATTCATCCACAAATTCCTAGAAGTATACTTTTATGACTGGACTGTCTTCGGCTTAGTAAAGATGCACGTTTCAAACCTACGCATGATGTTGAAGCACTAGATTTCCCTGAATATTAAGAAATGTATCTTTTGCGTACCTTTTGAAATCCTGCTTGGACATATAGTGTGCTGACAGGGGTTGATGGTTGACCCTGCAAAAGTTGTTTTTATCATCAATCTGGCAGTACCCACAACTAAGAAACAGTTGTGTTTGATCCTTGGACATACAGGCTACTATAGAAAATTCATTCAGGGATACACACTGATCACAGCCCCTCTGGAAAAGTTTCTTAAGAAGGATGTTTCATTTTTTTGAGATTATGAGTGTCAGAAGAGCTTTGAGCTACTCAAGGAAAAGATGGTCTCTACACCTATCCTTATTTTCCCTGATTCGACGAAGGTCTTCCATGTTCACGTTGATGCATCCGAAATCGCCCTAGGAGTGGTCCTTATGTAGCCTGGAGATAGAGACATTGATCACCCAGTTGCATTTTCTATTCGAAAAATATCTGGTGCAGAGCGCAACTATGCCACCACAGAGCGAGAAGGATTGGCAATGGTTTATGCATTGCAGAAGTATCGGCACTATTTGTTAGGGGGTCACTTCAAAATGTTCACAGATCATTCAGCTTTGAAGTACTTGGTGAATAAGCCTATGTTGGAGGGGGGAATCTGTCGATGGCTTCTGTTGTTCCAGGAATATGACTTTGGGATCATTTTCAAGCTAGGGAGGTTGAATACTGGACCAGATAACTTGCACCGAATTGAGAGTGTCGAGGAACCAACCAACCTAGAGGAAGGATTTCTTGATGCGTAGCTGTTTTCTATTAAGGTGGTTGATGCGTACTTCGCCAATATTATCCAATTCCTAACTACAGGCAGGGCACCTGTGGAGTATTCGGTGAAAAAAAAGAAAGAGTGGGTAGCTAGCACTGCATATTTTACCATCATTGCAAGAAATATATATAATATGGGTGTAGATGAAGTGTTGCGCAGGTATGTCCTGGAGCACGAACAACATGATATCTTGGCAGAAGCCCACAACGGGGTAGCAGGAGGTCACTACGCAGGGAAAGCAATGGCGCAAAAGATCTTAAGAGCTGGCCTATGGTGGCCTACCTTACATACTGACTCTCATGAGTATTGCAAAACCTGTGATACATGCCAATGGATAGGAAGGCCATCACGTAGAGATAAAATTCCCCTTCAACCACAATTGGCCCTGCAAGCCTTTGACAAATGGGTCATCGATTTTGTGGGACTTGTGCGCCGAAGGTGCAAGAATAAACTTAGAATGCAATAGGAGTGTTGGGAGTGCAGGAGGTATGCCAAAAGCGCAGGGATGTGCTGGGAGAGCAAGGGTGCGCTAAGCATGCCAGGGGTGCAAAAACTAGCCGTTAGAACAATCAAATCGAGTAAAAAGAAAAAATTACCATTGAAAGGAGCGGGCGAATGACATTTAATGAGGTGATTTCTGGAGATTTTTTACTATTTTCTTGATGGTAAGTTCCAAGTGAAGTTAACCCTACCATTGGGCGCTCACCAAAGCTATAAAAGGGTAGGATAGGTCAGACAAGGGTTCCATATCGCTTGAATAGCTTGTACTTGGCATGTTTGTCCTTGAAAAATTTGTGATGTAAGAATTTATGTGCCTATAGCACCTCTTTCATGTTTGAGAAACCTACTCCCTTTGACAATAGCAATCCCGATTTTGTCTTTTGTGCCAGGATGACAACCACGAATCCTGTTGAACCCTCGACACCAGTGACCTCAGCGGAACAAGGAACTGAGGAAGTGGTGGAGATTGAGTCTGAAGCTGAAGAAGTTTTCTCCACGCCAGTCATGAATAAGGGGAAGGAAAAGGTCTAAGGCTCGGGCAAACCCTCAAAACCCACTAAATGGGCTAGAGGGAAGCCCTGAACTTCCTCGAGAAACATAAAATCCCCGCGAGCAACACCTCAGGCGAGTGTTGCTTAGGAGGAGGCCCAGCCTGCCGACCCGATCAATTGGTTACCTCCCTTTGTTCGGCCACGCAGGCCCTCGATGCGCATGCCGAAGAACCTCGATGGCCTGATCACTTATCTGCAGATGCCACTGACCCCGAGGGAGGTCCCCATCATTGGTGAACCTTTTGGAAGGCTCCATGAGATTAAATTTGACGATCACGACTTGGCCAGTTTGGAGGCCTTCCCTGAGCTGGCACCTGAGTTATACCTTGACACAATTCAGGAAGATGATGGGATCAAAATTGTTCCTTAACACTAGGTGTGTGGATTGGCTCAGTTCGGGCTCTAGAACCTGCTAAGGATGCCACACTTCGGTCACTACAACGTCACGGACCAGTTGGCCCGACTGTTACTCACCCTGATTCATGATGGCTGCCTATGGATCCAGGACATAATCCCCATTGATTTTGCATTGGTTCATAGAATTACTGGTCTTCCCATGAATGGACTGAACCCTCTAGAGCGCATTGCCAAGAAGTATGAAGGGGAAACTACTGAGTACGTGCGCAAAACCTACCATGTGGAGTGCAATACTAGAGGATTCATAATCAAGTCCATCAGCGACCAAGGCACGCAGTTGGGAACCATGTTGTTGGCATGCAAGATGATGAGAAAATGCCAAGTCACCTCTATCCCTACCTACGTAATTCAGTTTGAGGTCCATTGCGGGAAAGGGTATGCTTCAACTGGGCCCAGTACTTTTGCAATGAGTTTCTGGCTAATGTGCGAGAATCCTAGGAGTAAGGCCGAGCCTTTTGCTATTCCTGGTTGTTGTTCCTCATAGCGTTGGTCACTTGGGAAGCCCCTACGGAGTCAGTCCTCCCTGAGCTCACCTCAGACATATGCGAAGGGGATCGTTATGCACACTTGTGGGACTCCAAGGATGCACAGCGCATCGAGGACAACCAAGTCTTCTAGGTCCTCTTCCAGAGCAGCTTGGCAACAGCCATCAATTACCAACCGTGCTTTTTGCCCACAGTATATGACCAATACAAGAGCATTGCTTCCTTCCAGGTAACTTTGCACAACGTCAAAACTCGAGGCCACAAGGATAAAGCCTGGACCTCGCTCCCTTATATGGTAGCTAACGAAGAAATCGACAATGTAATTGCTCTCTAGCCTCATAACTAGAAAATCAACTTCAAAACTGGCGCAAAGGGCACTGAAGGAACCAACACAATGCAAGTAACCCCTCCTGTCATCATCAAGGATATCGAAGGACCAAGAAAGAGTATAGGGAATGACACATGCATGACAGCACAAAAGGATACGTAGCAAAAGCAGACCAACAAGAAGGACGTCGAGGCAGAGACTCAGGTAGATTCACAGCAAGACTCGGGTGCAGAAAGATTGGATGTATGAGGAACTGCTTCCCCCTACGGCACGAAGTGCACAAGCGAGATTTTCAAAGGGCCCCGAAAAAAGCTATGCTCTTAGCAGACGGAACGAGATGATACAGTCACGCTAACCGAGGGAGACCTTAAACAAATTGCTAATGCGGCCACTCTAACTGCATAAGACAGATGGTTAGCCTTAGAGGAATAGCATAAAGCTGCGGTCAACACAATTTAAGCTGAGCTCCGCACTCTCCAACTGAAGACAGACATGCTATAGACCAGTGTGACTCAGGTACGAACGCCCTCGGCACCCAGCAGTGTAGCGCTAGTTACAGATGAAAGCCGCCTCTGTTCTCTACGTGATGCAGCCCTTGTGATCATTCCATCCAACCTGGAAATGCAAGTCCAGGCCAGTACAGAAGTCCAATTGAACTTAGCCAGGCTACCACATGAGGCATTGTAGGGCCTCCACACCTCTAGTTTCAGGAAATTCACCATCGGGACCAACAAGTGCACCAAAAGCTCGGTATGGCTGAGCAGACAATCGATGCAAAGAACGTTGAAGTGTGCCTCGCCACCGCGAAGCAAACAGAGCTCGAAAAATTGATTCACCAGCTTTACGCAGATGTTACAGTAGACATTTCGGCCACAGCCACCCCCCAGGCTAAAATTGAAGGGTTGATCGCAGCATTGAAGGCCTCCAGGATGGAAATTCAGGTGGTCAGGACACAGATGGAGCAGCAGATCACAGATCTACAGGCTAAGTTGTAGCTCAAAACACCTCCAGAGGTGCGGGCCCAGCGAACTGCACTGGTCACTGTGGCTACGAACGTCATTACAGGGCAAATTGTGTAGGGTGCCCAATTATTGGAAAGAACCATGCAGCTATGGACCAAGGTCCAGCATGACCCGATCCTGTGAGGAATAAACCAGGACCTACGGTAGAAAGAAGAAGATTTTGAGACGTTAGAGGCCACCCTACCCACTTTGGTTCCTACTCAACGCTTGACACGGCTGCGCACCAGTCATGCCCTCCAAGTTGATATTGATGAACTTCGGCATAAAAATAAGGTCCTTAGTGACCGCCTAAAGCCTTGGGCTGCTGAAGCCCTCAAGCTTTCGCAGGATGCTAATGTTGCTATTAAGCAGCTAAACCAGACTCTGGAGAGTGTCACCATCACGACGGAAGGCCTGATTTCGCAGAAGTTGGTCGACATTGTACAAAATGTTATTGCTCAAAGTGAATGCGTATGACCCCCATTAGCTGAGGTAATCAGATTGTTGCAGGTGCAGGTCGAGACCCCACCATCATAGTGACTCGGGATGAGTCACAAGATTGTGTTGGGGGACTTTTGGAGCATAGTCTCCTAAAAGCTACGAATTTTTTCCATTTTTATATATTTTTGTATCATTTAGTCTAACACAGGGTTTTTGGGGTGGTTCAAATCCCCTAATGCATTGTAAATGGGTCAAGGGTAGACCAATAATCTGCAAACCACAGTTTGTAGACCATTGGATGCGTAGGCTAAATCGGTATAAATAGATGAACCTTTTTGAGTCTTAGGTATAGAAAAATAGAGATTGATGCGAAGCACGAAATGTTAGATCTGTAGTCGGGTTGTTGGGTAAGGACTCCTGATGGCTATGTGTGCGGAGATCCTTAGTCTTGCTATGTGTAGACCCTGCTGGTTCTTTGCACAGGCGGTATTTTGGGCTTGTTAGAGGATTTTGGTATTAATATATATGCGAAGTACTGTTGGAAATCTGATGTTATCTGGATTTTTTCTATTATGATTAATGTGAATGATTGAGTTGTGAAAGTATTTGTTTGATAGCTGCAAAAATATCTGTATTTTTGTTATATGAATCTGTGATCTGTAATTGCTGCGATTATAGTTTGTTGTGCTGATAGATTGTTATTACGCACGTGGATGTGAAGATAATTACTATACTTGTGCCTGATCATAGCTCTATTATATAAGACTTTGAATAGATTTGTTAAATACAAACTTGATAATTTGGGAACGTAGACCTGCTTGACTTTCTCTCTCTGAGGGTGTGGAAACCTGGTTCTAGCACCCTCCCACATTGCTTCGAGTGAGACTTTGGCCTACGCAAGCAGGTCACTACAAAAAGGGCTAATAGTATAGGGGTTTGTTGTCAAACCTTAACCTCCGAACCTGGGTCAGGACCCCTCGAGCCAACAGGGCACAATAATAAAAATATTGGGGTTACAAGGGTACAACAATAACAATAAGGGGGCTACACTAATAACAAGAAGGGACTAAACTAGTAATATAGGGACCTAACATCATGTCATGTTGCTTCCCTTGTCTTGGGCTACTTGAAGGTAGTTGACCTGGTGGTAGGCCTCCTCACATATGTTATATGTGTCTTTGTTTTAGGTTTAGAAGAGGTGACCTCTTCAATTTTTCCTTCATTGGGTCCTACTTTCTCTTTCTTGTTTAGTGATTTTTCAATGGTGATGGGGACCCTTGTGGGAGTTTTTGGTCTCCCTTGTTTGATCCTGGTTCTTTTTCTGGTCTTAAAATATAGGGGGCCTTGTCTTTGTCTCTTCCTCTTATTCTTAACAAGACTGATTAATGTAGCTAAGGTTGCAGCTACTTCCTATGCAGTATTTCCTCGATATAATATTTTTTTATGTGGTGATCCTTCTATTGCTTTGGGTTCAAGAGTTTTCTTAGGACTTAATGTTTCTTCCACTTGTTTCTCCTCCCTTTCTCTTTCAACTTCTGCTTCCACTTCCTCAGCCTTTGTTTTTCTCTTTTATTATTATTCTTCTGTCTTTGTTACCTCCTCTTCCTCTATTCTTGTGTCTTTCTCCTCTTCTTTTTTCCACTCCCTACCTCTAATGCTAGAGGAATATGTCTCCCCAAGAGAAATGTTTTGTGTCCCTATAAACGTTTCCCTATCCATTTCTATGAAGTTATTCGATAGGACATGTATTCTCAAGTTTCTCAATTCATCCATCACTATCAATTTGATGAGACCATGGTGATCAAATAGATGTTGTTTTTTTCCCTCCCCCACCTTTTGAATCATCTCTCTCACTGACTGTAGGAGAAATTATGGTACACTAAGTCTTTGAGAAAGAGGAAATTATGCCTTGAATTTAAACTCATGAATTAATATGAAGTGTTAAGTTCACACCACACTCATTCTTCCTTCACAAGGTATGTACTTAAGTATATGGTAAGCCACCTCATCCAAAGGATAAGGTAGGCTTTCTCTTAGGACCCCATTTGTATCCTCAACAAGTTTTTATTTTGAAATGAAGAAATTATTTCTAGCACTAACACTCATGGCTTTGTCTTCCTTGCTCCACTTGATCCCTATAGGTAGGATTGTCGCTATGTTAACTATTTCAGGGATGAGAGAGATATCTAACCCTCTTAAAACAATGGTGGCACTGTCCTCTATTTGGAAATGCAATGCCATGTAAAATACAATGGAAATTTCAACATCATACCCCTTTAACAACTCAAAGAACCCTAGCCATTGGTGTCTTCTAAAAATGTTTACCATAGGAGTGTGTAGGTGGATCCTTTTAGGTTCTGAGGGTTCCCTCCTGTTGAATCTCCCCCCCATCTCTTCTAATATATCTCCTTAGTGCCAATTAGGTGAGGGAGAGGTATTTTATTTTATAGAATTAATGGTGTGACAATGTTTAATTTTCTGGTAGTAGTGAGTGCAAATGGTGCTAGAATTCCTTATCAATAAAACCTCTTCTTTTCCAACCACTAAAATTCTCAAAGAGACCTTCTACTTGCACAATTATACTGCCACGGGCTATAAAATATGAGTATAATTTGCATAAAATTTGATGTAAGGAATATGGATATGGTGACACTTACTTATTTTCAAGTATCTGGATGTATATGGTAATTTTGTGACCAATTCGAACCACTGTGGCCCCTTCTCACTTTCTCATTCCTCTTCTAGCAGTCTCTCGACCCTCTTGTATAAATTTTAGGCATGCCTATAGCTCCTTCCTATATCAATTTCAAAACAAGGTTCAAAACTCCTCGATGGCACAAGAACTTGTCCTCTCTCTAACTGTTTTCAAAATAAGTGAATGTGCAAATGTAAGCGAGCCCGAGTACATAATATTCCATTTTGGAGTTGAGGCTTGGAGCACTGTGGTGACATGACAATTACATAGGGTTTCCTCTTTTGGATTGTTGTCCCCACTCTAATTAATCATTCCCCTTCCCTCGTGATAACCACCCATGATTTTTTATCCTAACTAATTTGATGTGACATATCCACTTTGCATGGGTGAAAAAACCCAACTTTATTTCACTAGCTGATGGTGGCCAAGTCAACTGTGCACCTCCAACTTATTAAAACATTCATTCTCGACATTTACACACTTTAGTTATTTACACATAGGGAGGATGTAGGGTTTTCCATACTTGAGCCTACATGAGGATCGAACTTTTGTAGAGGTTGGCATGTTGGAGTTGTAGCATATATCAACGACATCAAGGATGTTAATTGTCTGACTCATTTCTTGTGCATATCTTCATTTTTTATGATGCCTTGAATGTTGTTTTTGTTCTGTGTGTGCAAGTGCCTCTATGATTCCAAACTATTACTGCTGTTGGAAATCCTTCCTGAGAGTGATGTGTCTTATTCATAGTTTCAAACAAGGTTTCATCATCCCTTATAATGAGAGAAAAATATAATATCATTGATATTTGGGGTGTTTGCACAGGCTGTTGCAGGAGGAGGTTTCTTCTAGTAACAGTCCTTTTATTATCCTTTGGAGTATTTAGTTTGCATGAAGGTGATGATGGAGATGATGATAGGTCATAAGGATAGTGTTAGGTTCATCAAGGATATGTGTAGACACTAATTGGAATAGAAATGATGGCTTCTACATTTTAAAAAAAAGGTAAGAGAGAGTGGAGAATTTGAGAAAATTTTGGTGAGATAGGGTGGATGGGTGATGGATGAATGATGGAAAATTATTGGAGAACCTTATTCATAATTTCTTAGATCTATAATGTTCTTTTTGGTTTTTCTCTTCCTCAGATCCCCCTCATGTATCTTTATAGGCTCCTAATATAGCACTACAAGACCTTCCTATAGCAATACAGGTCCTACCTATAGCATCACAAAGAGGAGGTGAAATTTGAATTTTATGTTGATGGGATGGTGGAGAGAGATGGTCATATCAATGTAGATGATGGATATAAGGCAGATCGATCGAATAATGGATGATATCTTGTAAATTTTGGGCCTATATCCATGAAATCTACCATTATGTATAATCTTGTAAAATAAGAGAGAAGTCAGTAGACATGGTATAAGCCTCTTCCTCGTGATATTCTTTCCTCTTTTTTTTTTTTTTTTTTTTCTTGAGACAGGCAGGCTCCCTCTGATGAGGTTTTCAACCTAAATGCCCACCTTAGGTTCCTCGGAAGAGGTTTTCACCTAGGTATATTTATTATTTTCTTCCCATTTTTTTCTCCTGGGATGCCTTAGAGAGGTTTTCAACCCTGGACTTGGCCTTAGGTGCCTCATAGAGGTTTTCATCGAGGCATTTTTTTTTTGTTTTTTTTTGTTCTTTTCTTCAAATTTCTAGGAGTGTTATGGATGGGAAGCCATGAAAGTCCCAATCACATTAAATTCTATGCTAATGGACATGATGAATTCTACCTTGGATAGAGGTCTCTTCTATATATTCGGCCTATAACCATTCACAAGGAAGGGGATCCTTTCCTTATCAAAGGTTCTGATATGGACAACTCCATTTTCATGACATTTTTCTATTAGGTATGGACCCAACGATCTTGTCATAAGTTTCCCTTTAAAATATTTGAACCTAGAATCATATAACAAGGCCCAATCCCCTTCTTAAAAAGTATTATCCTTGATATGATTTTCATGCAATAAATTCCTTTGTAGTTGTATAACTTCAGTGCGGAGGAGAGCCTGCATTTTGAACTCATCCAAGCTATTCAGTTGGCTCAACCTTTCCTTTTGTGCTCTTGTAACATCTAAGTCCAATTGGGCTGACATACTCAAAATGTTATAGTTAAACTCAATAGAAATCATATATTTCTTCCCATAAACCAAACCATATGGAGTGAACCCAATGGTTATCTTCCAAGTGGTATTATAGGCCCAAGTGGCCTCCACTGATATGTCTACCCAATCTCTCATGTTGCTGCTAGAAACCTTGGTGAGGATGCTCTCCAATGCCCTATTTGTGACCTCTACTTTCCCATTTACTTGAGGGTGATAGGAAGTAGATGTTTTTTGCTCGATATTGTGTTACCTCAGGAAATTCTCAATCAAATGTGATGTGAATTGAGCTCCTTGATCAATGACTATCTCCCTTGGATACCCAAATTTGTAGAAAAAATTTTCCCTTAAAAACTCAACCACTTTTTTCTCTATTGGTGCTTTGATAACCTTTGTCTCGGCCTACTTTATCAAATAGTCAGTGCACACAATAATTTATTTCCTTTTTCCTGATGGTGGATCAATTGTCCCAATTAATTCCATGCCCCACTTGTCAAATGGCTCTAAGGACACTTGAGGTTGTAAAGGAATATCATCATTGGGTGTGGGTTTCCCCATCCTTTGGCACCGATCACATCTACTATTATACCTTCTTTCATCCAGTGATGGAGAGTGGGCCAATAGTAGCGAGCTTGTAGCACTTTCAAATTTTTTTCCTTAGCAGCAAAATGACCCCCGCAGGGCACATCATGGCATGCTGAAAGGATTTCAAAAACTTCCTCTTCCCTTACACATCTCCTCAAAACCTTACCTAGTCCCATTTTGAAAAATTTTCCCCCAATCCAAGTGAAAGGGGTGATTTTCCTCACAATTCTTCCCTTCTCCCTGGATGACATATTTGGAGGAAACCTCCCAACAACCACATAGTTTTCTATGTCAGAAAACCAGGGAGAGAGCACCAAGATAGAAAATTGGTGCTCATCTGGAATTTCATCATCAACCATATCTTCATTGCCTGCTTGAAGATTAAGTCTACACAAAAAAAATTCATCTACATTTTCTTTTCTTGGTTTGTCAATGATAGTTAAATCAAATTGTTGTAATAATAACAACCATCTAATTAACCTAGCATTCACATTAGGCTTATTCATCAAATATCTAATAATTTCATGATCAGTATGCAAAAAAAATTTGGTATCCAATGATACAATGCCTGAATTGTTTCAAGGAGTGTACGACAACTAAGAGTTCTTTTTTAGTGAAAATGTAGTTTAATTCAGACTTATACATATTTTTACTAATGAAATAAATGGAATAGGGGAAATTATCATCTACTTGTCCCAAGGCTACCCAAAAAGCTTTGTCTGATGCATCAGTATGGATATGGAAAGGCAGAGCCCAGTTGGGACCCCTGAGTATGAGT
Source organism: Pinus albicaulis (assembly GCA_034641835.2). Lineage (NCBI taxonomy): Eukaryota > Viridiplantae > Streptophyta > Pinopsida > Pinales > Pinaceae > Pinus > Pinus albicaulis. Next base: position 655,499,162 of record CM076578.1, read on the forward strand.
GAAGTGTTCAATTTCTCTTTTAATATTTCCAGGGTCTCTTGGCAGCTACTTATCCAACAAAAGTATGAATCCTTGTCTAGCAATCCAAAAAATGGTAAAACCACTTTACTAAAATATTTTATAAACCTCCTATAATAACAGGCTAAGCCCAGGAAACTCCTAACATCTCTATTCTTTTGACAGGTAGGGACCCTTTTGATGATGGAAATCTTGTTTTAGTCCACTTGTATCCATTCCTGTGATATAGAATGGCCAAGGACACTCACTTCCTTCATTAAGAATTCACATTTCTCAAGGCTCAATGAGATATTCATTTCAATATATTTCCTCAAGAATTTAAAAATATCAGAGATGAATTCCTGGAAGTCACATCAATAAGGAGTGAAATCATCCATGTAGATGTCCACAAAGTCATGAACAAGTTCAACAAAAATACTCAAAACTTCCCTCTAAAAATTAGAAAGGGCATTGCATAGACTGAATGGGAGGACACTATAAGCAAAGGTACCCCAAGGTAATGTAAATGTGGTCTTGTCTTGGTCTTCAAGGCTGATCTTGATCTGATTGTAACCACTAAATCCACCTAGGAAAGAAAAGAAATTATTTCCTGCAAGACCAAATAGGACTTGGTCAATGAAGGGCAAAGGGAAATTGTATTTCTTTGTGTCCTTGTTCAGTCCTCTATAATAAACAAAAATCCTCCACTTCCCATTCTTATTTGGGACTAAGACTAGATGGGACACCCACTCACTATCTCAGATGGGGTATATGAACCCTGCATTGACCATCTTTTGTAATTCTTCCTTCATTATGTACTTAAGGGTTGGTTTCATTCTCCTCTGTGGTTTTTGCAGAGGCTTGCATCCTTATTTGATGTAAATATGATGAGTAAAAACTGAGGTATGCACCCCTTTCATTTCTTTATAATCCTAAGAAAAACCATCTAAGTGTTATCTGAGTATCTTGCACAATTGTTCTTCTTTTTTGGCTGAGAGAGAGGGGTTGATATTTAATGTTTTGGATGGGAAAAACTCTACAATTTTTATATGTTCAGGACTTCATTCAACTAAGTATAACTCATTCCAAGGACTACTCCTAGATTCTTTCACAAGTTCATCAAGTGGGATGGTAGTGGGGGGTTTGTTGTCCAATCTTTAACATTAGTCATGGGTGTATTAAAAGGTTGACAAGCCATGTATTAAACTTTGTATCAAAGGGCGAAATATCTCAAAAGTGGGTCTAAAGGAGACAAGGTAATGAAAGCCACGTGCGTTAAAGACGATGGGGAATTAACACAAAAAGGATGGAGTGTAAAGCCAAAAGGCTAACAGGAAATATAAAAGGCCACGAAACGCGACACTAAACGCAAAACCTATGTATTGAAAGAAAATGCCGCCACGTGAAGATGCACGAGGGAAATTCCGAGGGGGTCGAGTAGCGAGGGAAGGAAGAGACCCGTACCCCCGCGGAATTGTGAACGCACGGCGTAGTGGGGACTCAATGTTAGAAGAAGGTGACAGGAATATGCCACGTGGTGGTGACGTGGCGGATCGAAAGGTGAACCCTCATGATGGGTAGGTTATGTATTTAATCTGCATAAGGGCTCATATGTTATACAACGCATACGGTAAAAAGGTAAGGTAAAGTCCTTTAGGTCAGCTGGTACTGAGACTCGTACTAGTATTAAACCCGGCACGAGGCACCCACCTGTACTCTGACACACCCAATCCTCATGCGCCGCGTGCCTCACTGTCAGTGTCCTTAGGACACTTGCCTTCATTCGTTTTACCCATCCGTCTTTTTACCTCAAATTACCCAGTCCAGAGATAACATTCCCTCCGTATTTCACTCCAGTAAAAGGTCACAGGTTCCCGTATACGGCATATAACAAGTAGGAAAGAGCGCCTGGTCTACCCCAATCATTGTCAGAGTTCCCTGCATCGCTTTCCCAAGCAGACTTACCTCCCGTTCAGGTATTCCATTATTCATTCTCCCTCTGTTTTCCTTTCTCTTTTTCAAATTTTTGAATGTCGGCCATGGGAAGGGTAACGCCAAAGAAGAGTGAACCAAAAACCCCCCAGGTCCGTGAATCTAGGAATCCCCCCTGTTTTGATCCTCTCCTTGACTTGAAAGCTGGTATCTGCGACCCTAAATACCCATTCGACATCCGCAGCATTAAACCCTTGCTTTTCAGTCGCTATCTTAAGAACACAGACCGTTACCGGGTAGTCGTGTCGGGCCTATACCATCAAATTGCCCCTCAAGTTCATTCGGTGGTTGATTTCATCACCTGGCTTAGAGATGTTTTCGACGAGCATTGGGGCACCTTCACTTCCCCTCAGGGGAATAGGGTTCTTTCCCTTTCTCCCGATGTTATCAAGCAAGCCCTCCGCTTCCCTACCAGCGCCACATATGTTAGTTTCAAGGATGCGGCCTTGGCAGCCTAGTTTATCAAACAGCCACGGGAGGCCCGGCGAGCCTTCATTTCCTCTATAACCGTCGACCAGGCTACTTCTCTTCCCACTGTAGAGCCGTTCCCATTAAGTCTGTTCGTTGAAGAGGTTTGGCCCATTCTCTCTCTGATTGCTGGCCTTTTGGGGGTAGGGAGTCCGGAAGACATTTCCACGGTGTGCGTTCATTTTTTATGGCTCATGTTCCAAAAAGGGGTAGTTTTAGATATTCCGAGTTTCCTCTCCTCAACCCTTCGAACCCAATTCCAGGAGCTTCCACAAACCCGTCAGTTCTGTTTTTGTTCAATGGTTTTTTATCTCTTCTTGTACCATCACGCCGATAAGTTTGAGGGCTTGGGGTTAGACAAAGTTTATCTTGAGAATTCCCAACCCAGACCAGTCTTCGACTGGAATTTCTCTGTGCGTCAATTACCTAAGGGGGAGGGTTACTCCAGTTTTGTGAATAGTTTTATGTCTATTGCCTATACCATCATTCATGACTCGCCTTCCCCTAGGGTCTTTCCAGAAATGAAAAGCTGGATGCAAGCTGGAAAATCCCAAACTACTGGAGATTGGTTTCTTTTCGAGGACTACACTGAAATTTGGGTATATGGAGCCGAAGTTGCCCCCTACTGGCTGCCAGTGTTTCCTGTCCGATGAGTTTATGCACTTGAATACATCCGGCAAGCCCTCAAGGCCGATCAACTCCATTTTGTTCCTGCCAAGAAGGGCTACATCTTAAGGCTTCCCATTGAAATCGGCCCCTTCGTGGTAAACTTGAGACATGCCCTCCCGATCGTTGAGAAAATGCTGCAAGGTCTGGACCTAAGGCTGGGAAAAAGTTGGGCTTATGACCCTCGAGAAATTATCTAGAACAAAAGGAAAAGGAACAGGTCTGCACCCTACATGCATGAGCCGAGGCCATTTATGGAATGGAGGGCTAACCTCGAAATTTGGCCCTTGTTTTCGCAGATGGAGATAGATTCATCTGCTACAAGGGAGGAAGAGAATGTCAATAGAGGCACAGGTGAAGAAGGAGGAGAAGAAGCAGGTACTTCAAGGGCAGTGCCTCCTCCCAAAAGACAAAGAATAGCCTCCAGTGAGGCAGAAGTCATAGGGGAGGAGCAACTGCTGGAACCCTTCACGGTGTATTGTAAATTGGATAAAGGCAAGGCCGGGATAATGGTGCTAAGAGACAGTACCACTTCTTCTGATTTCACAGAGGTCACATAGGCTATCATAGAGCATACTTCGCCCAGGGAAATTGAAAGGGATCAGGCGAATAAAGTGATCCGTGACAAGTACAAAGCTGAGCTGGGGGGATATGTTGAGAAGTATCATACTAGGCTCTCCGCCTCCATCAACGCAGACACCGAAAGCCTGGTATTGTCTATGGAAGAAGCTATCTTGGATCCTAATTCTGATGTCCCTAGCTATCGGGTGCTCGAGTTTGCCATCGACATGAAGAAGGTACCAGCCAACGACATGTGCGACCTGTTCCAGACGGTATGCGATATGATGAAAGATAAACTGATGCAGGTCACCCTCGCGCTGAAGAAATTAGAAAAGAAACATGACCAGTTGAGGGCTACCCTTATAGCTGAACAAGTTAGCTGTCGTGCCAGAGCAAATCAGGTGTGTGTCCTCCAAGACCTGATCAAGAGCAAAGATACGGTGGGAAAAAATACACAGGCAGCTCTCATTGAACAACTGCAGAAGGAAGTTGCATCAGCAAAAATTCAGGCCTGTATACCAGCTGCTCACCATGTCCAGACGATTGAACTGGTACAGGTGGAGCAAGAGAAAGCAGAGTTGTCCGTCAAGCTATCAAAAGAAAGGGAGGAGAAATAAAAGATGGCCGAAATAATCAACGTGTTATAGAATAAAGCAACAGAGCTACAAGCTAGATGGGACTCACATAGCTGCCAGCCAACTGTGGTGTCAAGTGGAACTAGCTTGTTGTCTGAGCAATTGTCCGCAGCAAGAGCTAAGATTGAGATATTGGAAAAGCAAGCGTCTACACCAAGGCAAAGGATCACGAACCTGGAAAACTCTCTGGCCGAAAACACCAGAATAGTCGAAGGGTTGCAGAAAGAAATAGAGCAAGAGAAGAAGACAATGACAGATCAACAAAAAACTATTGCAGACATGAGAAGCTGCGCAAAGGGAAATCTCACCCTTCTTGAGGCTAGGAGTATAATCTGGTCAGATATAATCTCAGCGGTGATTGAGAAATGGGGCTTCTTAAGGACGATGGGGGAGCATAAGTCGGCTATACCCTATCTCAGTAGGAAACTGCAGGAGGCAGACCTTGATGTGTCTAACAGGGCCCAACATGCCAAAGAGTACATTTCGTTCCTCAACGAGCTGGGATCAGATGACATGGAGAAGCACGATATTCCTAGCTGATTCACTGAGGCTATTGAGTGTCGCAAAATTATCAACAAAGAGATGGCCCGAGTCGCAGCTTCGAGAGCTCTTTAACAAGTAGTCGCCAGCGTTGGACGATTTGACGAGGTATGGGGTGAGATCATGACAGCTGGACTCCCTTCCTGCTGGGACCCGACCACCCCTGCTTTGCTCTTGCCTTTGGCCCAATACACAGCACGCTTGCAAGAAGAAAGAGACCAGACTGACCTACAGATGGGTAAAGCAGTTCAGCTCAAAGCCGACACGATTGTTTCATCCCTGTGGAAAGAGTTCAACCTTCTCCACTTGATTAAACACAAGCTTCCTACTGGAGCAGTTTTCCACGCCCTCACTGAGGCCTTTGTCGAAGTGGACGGGTTCTCAGCAATGCCCGAACTAGCAGCGGACAGTCAGCAGAGGTGCACGCAGTTTACGAGCCAGTATGCCAGTTCATCTGCAAACGTGCCCCCACCAGAATCAGCAACTGCCTCCACTCTGCCGCACCTGTGATTCTTTGTCAACTCATGATTCGGCCTAAACGGCCTATTTTACTTTTTACTCAGTTAGTTTCTTTTCAGTTTTGAGTGGGTTGTTTTCCCCACTCCTGCATTTTACTTTTTCACCAAACTGTTGTTTAATTTTTTGTTTTTAAAAGCAGCCGAGGGCCAGATTATACATGATGGGAGGCTTGATTCCTCATCATGAATTTTGCTATTTTGAAAATGACAGTTAAAAATTTTTGTTTATGCGAAGAAGATATTTTTCCAAAAAAAATATCTTCTCGCTGAGATGGAAGGAAGCCTATATAAGGTAAATCCAATGAGAAAGATAGGTTCCAAATTTTCTGAAGAATTGACTGTGTAAGAGCTTCTTGTATGCAATTTTTGTGAAAGTTCTAATATGAATGCAAAGAGCCCATAGGGTCTCAATGAAAAGGAGTTTTGTCTTTGATAAGGATTCTGGTTTTGGTTCTTTACAGTGTGTAATTCTCTCTTATGTGTCGTAGTGTAGTCGTTCATTTCGCTTACATCCATATATCCTGTATTACATTCTAGAATGCGAGTAGCCTGTTGCTTCTGATATAAATTTATCCTCGTTGATACTTACATCATAGGCTTCCTGGCACTTTAAATATGTCTCAGGTGTAATATGTTGTCCCATTTTCGATTCATCCGCATTTCTACTATATTGGCTGCTATGAGGTGTTATTTACAAATGTTGTTATCGTGTGTGGATTCTTAATTGCTTAAGCCCACCACATGTTAGCATATGTTTATGAATATTTTCTTAATAATAGTTAATATCCTCTTTCTTCTACGTATTCAGTAGACGTCCTTCAATCATCATTCTCTGTGAAGCATTGAGAATCCAGCCCTTTTTATAGTGAACTGTCTTGGAATTGTCTTATGCATTTATGTTGGAGCTTAACATCTTGCCTATTCATTATTGTTCCTTCAGCGTTGAGCTTCTAAAGTATTTGGTACCATTTAAATCTAATTTTCCCATCTGCAAAGAAATAGTATGAGAGTCCGGTTCTGCTAAGATTATCCTTATTACATGGTCTTGACTCTCTGCTATATAAGATTTCCTAGGCACTGGTCTATGGCAACTCTAGGCTGTCTCTAGGAGCTACAACAAATGTTCTAAAGGATACAAATAATGAGGTCAGGTCTTCATCATCTTTTCCCCTCCTCCTATAACAACATCTGTACATATCGGGTAGGTTTTTTTATGATACACTTCATATTCTTCCTCATCCTCTAGCTACAAAGGTATATCATGTTCAATATAAGGTTGAGAAAGAGGATATAATATTAGTTGTTTTGATAAGGGCCCATTCTTGATGGTCATGTTCCTAGCCCTATAATTGATATAGACATCATCTGTGGACAACCGAGGTCTTCCTAATATAATAGGATAAAAATTAAACTTGGTTTTGGGATAAAGCACAAGGAAGTCAATGGGATACTCCCAAGATTTAATGGATACCATAACATCCTCAAAAAATCCCTCAAGAGCTACTGTGGATCTATCTGCAAGTTGCAACACTCGTTGGTCTCTCGTCAGCATGGGATTTAGTGAAATTGAGGTCGGAAACAAATGGGCCTCCTAAGAAAAATGTACAAACAAAATAAACTTTATAAGAACCAATAGGATTCAAGATGATGATGTCAGCCATGGGGAATGATTCACTATTTTTTAAGTAAAAGGGTAAAAATATTAAATAATAGTAAAATAATAAAAACACTTTTTCAACTCGTATTTTCAACTTATCTCTCAAATTTTTTACTCAAATTTCGAGCGAGAGTACTTGTTGGATGCAAAATTTAATTCCTCATCCAAGGAGTACCCGTGTTGCATACTTTAGATGGAACCTGCTACATGAAAAATGATAAATACATGAAAAAAACGTGTTTTTAATCACATTTTTCATGTATTTCTTATTTTTCATGTAGAAGGGTCCACCAAAAGTATGCACTGACATACCATTGACGAGTGAACTGGGTGTTTCCACTTGAAATCTAAGTAAAACCATAAGGAGATAAATTCAAAGTACGAGTTGAAAAAATAGTTTTCTCTTATTTCCCTCTAAAATTTGATGATGTAATCTAATCTTATTTTATTATTTTCACTATTATTTTATAATTTTATTAGGAGGCCCATTTTATATCTCATAATTACACTAATGTGGAGGTTTATATTTATCATGGTTTCCTTAGTCATCACATTGATGGCAGCCCCAAGATCAATCAGGGTATGAGATACAATGATGCCATCAACATGCACATCCACTACTGGACTTTGAGGGTCAAGGTATTTTGGAAAGATCACTCTCCCCAGCATCAGATCAAATAATTGTCCAACAAAATTGATGGTGGGGGTGTCTCTCTTCTTTCTCCCAGGATTTTTGAAACATTTCTCCTTGATAAGATTATTTTGCGATGGAGGAAATAAAGCAGGAGGTTGATTGAGTTGAGTCCTTCACCCTTGTGATGGGTTTCTCCATTGAGGAGGTTGGGGAGGATATGCATGAAAAGGATGGTTGTCAGGTTGAGGAGGATATCGAGGAGCATAAGGAAAAGGAGGTGTGCTCCATGATGTATGAGTGGAAGAGTACTAAGGTTGAAAATATGCATTCCGATTTGAACTATGATAAGAATAAGGTGCACCTTGCATGCCCTGTTGGTATGGCTGAGATCCTTGAGGCCTCCTTTGATTGATGAATCAAATTTTCTCTGGCCCACTTTCTACCCCTTGGTATACATATTTTAGGCCTGGTAAGGAAGGGAATTTGTATTTTACATGGTTTTCCTCACAGACTGAGAATACATCTATGAAATTCATTGGGCATTCATTCCTAGGGTTTCTCCTAGTGCACCTAAGGCACAAAACAGATAAGGCTCTATCTGCTTCCTATTGTTTCCTCTTGATATGCATGGTATCCATTGGAGATTAAAAGCTATGCAACATTTCACTCTTGAAATCCTACAACATGTTCCCTATCTCATTTTTTATGGAAGAGGTGGAGGAAGAGGTACTGGTCAAGCCTTGACTATCCCTACCCTTCTTCCTGGATTCCCTAGAGTGTTTTTTGAACAAATTTTTAATTTCATCATAGGATAACTCATAGATATATCCTCTATATAGTATATTGAGGGTCTTTAACACTTCCTACCCGATCCCTCAAATAAGAACTAACTTGAGTGACTCAGGATCAAGTGTACAGTTGGCCCTCCTATAGTTAAGTTTAAACCTTTCCTCATAGTATTCTAGAGACTCATCAGGTACCAGGGTCATCCTAAATATGTCTTCCTTGGTTTATTTGGACCTACAATAATCCATGTACTTTCTATTGAAGGACTACTGCATTCGAGCCTAGGTAGTGATGCTTCCCCCAGGTAGACCCATGAAACAACGCAAGTTTTTTTCCTTAAGGATAGAGGGGAAAAACTTCAGATTTTTTTCATCTGAGTCATAGTCATAAGTCCTACAAACAACTACAAATTCAAACATGATGGTGCCAGGATCCTCAAAGGTTATGCCATGGAAGTGTGGAAGGGCAACAGGGTTTATGCTCCTCATCCTAGCCACTCCATTGGTTCTCTGATGGGAATTATATGTTCTCAACCATATCTTGGATAGGTGAAATAGTTTATTCTCCTTCCCCAATAGGTTGTTCAAAAAATTTCAGGATTCTCACCTAGAGGGTCTTCTAACTCCCCTGCAATCAGAGAGGGAAGCTCATAGTCACTAAAGAAGAGTGAAGGTTGACTTCTTTAGGGTGTGGGGGTTTTTGGTAGTAATTTTCCTTGATTGTCCCTACTCCTATAAGGCATGAAAGAAATTCATTTTGTTGTTTTTTCACTTTTTCAAAACTAAATGAAAAATAGAAAGCATAAAACAATGCTTAAGCAGAAACAATCATCTACTTAGACACCTCCCCAACAACGAGGCCAAAAATTGGTGAGCTCTAGTATTTCACCAAGAGTGTTGCAACTCCCAAGGTATCCTAAACTCTATTTATCAACCCGGGGTTCATACAAATTTAGAGGTGACAATGATATATGCAAAGTAGATGGGATTCAACTCATGCCACCCTTAACTATCACATTAGATCAAAAGTGCTCCAAGACCATTCCTCCTAGTGAACTAGAATGAAATATTGTTGATTAAAGTACAATTAAAGCTACTTCTAACTATGAAGGGAAATTTTTCATTGAGTTAAACTTGTAAATGCTAACTAATCAATTCAGGAAAATACAAAGGCTAAACTACTTGTAGAAAGAGAGCTATTTTATCCTATAATATTCACAAAACTACCAGATCTACTTGCAAAAAGTAATTTAATTTCTATTGCATAATTCATCAAGCTACTAATTAGAATTTCATGTACCATATACCTAGTTCACACTTTCTTGTAAATTAGTAATCTATTTGCATCAAATCCATGAAAATGAAGCTAACTCTACCATGTTTTTGCAATGAAGGAAAGGAAGGTTTGGAGTGGCCTAGGAGCTTCCCCTAATCATAAAATCATAGGTGGGGGTAAAAATTAATCTAAACTAAGTTAAAGTTGCAGTGGGGTCAAAACGGATGAAGAAAAGTGGCCCTACATATTTTCTATAGGTGGCTGCTAGAGGAGCCCTGTATTGCTATAGGAGGGCCTCTAATGCTTCAATAGGGTTGCCAAGAGGGTTTTGAAGGTAAAAAGGATGTCTTGAAGGCATGGAGAGGTGGATGGAGGTTGGGTTAAATGAGTGAAGGTTTCCTTAAGTCCCTATCCAAGCTTAGAACTTCTCAATGGCTTTTCTTGCACTAAGATGAGTGTTTTCTGTGTACCTAGGAAATGACTTTATGAAAAAAAAAAAAATGGAAAAAAATTGGAGGTGACGAGAGGGTGAGGGAGTTCAAGATGGAAGTGGTAAAGGTTCCCTTCCCTTCAAGCCCACACATCACTACAATCATCACATCCATCGATCCATTTATCATTGACAAAATGAGATAACTTATGGTGAAAAATATTAGTTGAATTTAAATGATATCTATTTTATGCCTTAACTTTGATCTAATCACTAAACTAACTTCTAAGCTACAGAAGAAAATGTAAAGCAAGACAATTAACACACATATATTTCTAAGAAATCATAAACACAATATTTTTTTATTGTGGTTGGGAATCCTTCCACTCATGCTCCCACAAGAGAGGTGAGGTAGAGGCTGAAACCACAGGTTTTGATGGACTATTCTCTACTAAAATGCAAGAAAACTAAGAAATACTTGAAGCTAAGAGAAATAAAAATACACAAGAGGAACCTAAGCCACTAGGTTGGGCCCAAACCTAATATCCTCAGCCCTCTAGAACTACCTCAATGATAAATCAATAAGCAGCTTCTCATCATCATCAAATAAAATGTCTAATACATTAGATGGAAGTAAAAATAACATTGTCAAGCTCTTGAGCTCAATTGCTACCTAGCTGAAAATAGAACTAGAATCCTAATGAGCTATTATTTTTTTTATTTATACAAGAGGGTAGATGCTATCATCTCCCTACAAAATAGGAATGATTATCTCTTTCAACTTGAGAATGGTGGATCTTGTTCTTCATTGCTCTCACTTGCACTAATAGTGGCTTGACTGCCAATTACTTCAAGTGGATGAGAGTATTGTGATCTTAGGCTAATTGAGGGAGTTAAGGAGGTGGAAAAACTCCTAGATTCTCTCCTTGTTGTCTAGTTCAAGCCCTTGCATGGAAAATATCTCAAAATTTATCCATTCCCTGCAACTAAACCACATTAGGCCACATGCTCTAACAAACACTTTGTATCCTTCACATTAAGCATAATATAACTAAAAATGTAAATATATTTGAGAAAGAGATAGTTCTAAAGTTGGAGGATGACATCATGACCCTTATAATATACCTATTGATGAGCCTCACCAATCTTTGACATATTATCTAAGTTGGCCATTCTAGTGGCCTGCAAGAAGAGTATCACAGCAAAAGCCACTACCAAATTCTTCGTTGAAAAAGTGTGGGTACACTTTGGGATCCAATAGTCCATTATCTCAGATCGGGATAGAAATTTCATCAGTGCATTTTTTTCAAGACTTTGGTCAATGTTGGAAACTAAGCTCACTAAGTCCACAACCTTCCACCCCCAAACTGATGGCCAAAAAAAGGTCGTCAACATGATGATCGTGTAAATTTTGCACATGTAAAAATTTAAGCATCCATGCAAATGGGGAAAAAGCCTCACCTATGTCGAGCATAGTTAAAACAAAGCTCTCCATAACTGAACTAGCCATAGCCCCTTTCAAGTTGGGTTGGGGTTCCAGCCACTATGTCCCATTGATGTTTCCATACCCACTGGAAGCTACGCAGATAGATTCAGTTCATTTCCAATCCGAAGTTGACCAAGCTACTAGATTAATTGAATGCATTCATCACATATGCCAGCAGGTCCATGAAATATTACACAAAGAAAATTCCAAGAACAAACAATGGCATTATCAACATTGGGTGCCACACAAGTTCTAGGTGGGCGATAAATTTTGGTTACATTTGCAGAAGGAGCACTTTTCCATGGCCCACCACAAGCTTCTCCTGCTCTGATATGGGCCTTACACTATCACTAAGGCCATAAGAGACAACGATTTAGAGATTAGCATTCCATCGTTCCTTGGCATGCACCCAGTATTAAATGTGGACAAACTGCAACTATAATTTCCCCCATTATTGGACACATCAGACATTGTTGAGAAATTGACACCAAAAAATCTCAAATAGAGTTTTATCTATCATTCCATGACTGATAGGATCATTAATACACATATCAATAACACACACCAACAGAGGATCCAACTATATCGAGTTGTAAAAGCAGGCCAACTCCTTCACCAAGGCAAGTGGCTTACCAAGCACCAAGTTCAACAAAAATTTCCTCAACTCATGGAGGCTCTGCATGCAATGGGTACCATTTCTTCCTAAGGGGGTAGGACTGACCCAGGTGGATATGGGGGACCACTCGCCTATTTCACCTAGACCTCCAGTTGGTTTCATCGGTTTCCTTTTTTATAGAACAATTTACTACTTTTAGCAGTTTTTCAAGCCCTGAACTTCTAGAGCCATTTTGACCCTGTAAACAAAATTTTTTTTGAGGTCCAAAGCAAGCCCATGGCCATGGGCAGGGGCCTATCACAAATGTTTTAGTACTTGGATATATCTCTCTAACATGGTATCGTACGTGCCAAACGACGATTATATGACCAAGTTATGCCCCTGGGAAGTTGGTTATCCAACAAACCCCAACAGGGCCCACAAACTCTTGGAATTCCATTTCCTTGGGTTAGGGTTTTGGTTGTTTAGGGTTTTCCCTTATTTTTCATTAATAAAAAGGCCTAGAGGCCTCATTATATCATATTTCATAGGCATTTAGCCAGCACATATATTCTCAAAGATAATTTACCATCACCCGAGCTAGTTTATTTCCATTCTATATGTAAGCATCTTTCATTTCTTTGATATTAATGAAATGAAGATTTATTTTTGTTGCATGTATTTGTTTGTGTTTATAATTGTATTATGTTTCATTCCAGAGTGGGTTAGGATCATTGGTATCATAGTGGTTTTCTCTTTCTCTATTTTTATTTTCATGTCCACAAAAAGGTCGGGGTATAAGTAGTTAGGTCTCGAATTGGTTGAACCTTTGCAATACCAGCCTCACAAACTCCGATGACCTCTCATGGTGAGAGAAAATAAATATGATGGATTATGATATCCCTTCAAAATGTTGCTCAAAGAATCCCTCAAGTGACAAAGGAACACGATGATGGATAACTTTTCCCAAATCCTTCGGCGAATGCCCACAGGCGATGCATCTTCATTCAACAACCACTCTCAAGGTGCCACTCCCTTGAAGGTACAAGTCAACTTTTAAATTCCCATATTTGAAGGCAAGATATATGTAGACACTATATATAGAATTTTAAATCTATTGGAAGCATATTTTTCGGTTCATGATTTTTCCAATAGGGAAAATATTAATTTTTCACTCCTCATAGTCGCCCCCCATGTTAAGTACTAGTGGGAAACCTATTGTGAAAAGAGGGAAGAGAGAGAACCCTCACCATTTTCCATCATACCCACTTGGAATTCATTCCAAAATTACATCAAGGAATAATATTACCCCATGGGGTGCTATGAGGACAAGTATATACAACTAACGATGTTGCGGCAACAAAGGGATCAAGATGTGCATGAGCTGACAAACCTTTTACATACTCTGCGCACAAATTTTGGTATCAAATATTCTGAGACATGTCTAGTGCTAAAGTAATATGGATTTTTCACAAATACATTCAAGAGGAAATAGAGTTCCTGGACATCTCCTCTCTTGGTGCAACATACCAATATGCTGCCAAGATTGAGAAAAAATTCAAGCAGAAGAAGAGAGACTTTGGATCTACAAACCCAAAACAAAGAAAAGGTGCCCCCAAGCCACAGAGAAAGAGGTAGAGTCAGGCCGCAACCTCCTAGGATAACTACTCAAAGCCAAAATCCAAGAATAATGGGAAGGCAAAGAAATACATCGGCAAGTGGTGTGAGTTCCATAAAAATACCACTCACAACATGAACAAATGTTACATGAAGCAGACGCTGGTGGCTGAGCTAAAAGAATTGGATATGGACACATACTATGACTCTAAGCTGAAACATAACAAGGAAACCGATAAGGGAAATAAAATCATTGATTTTGAACCCATTGTGACAATAGCCACCACCAAGCTCCAAAAGGCGGAACCTGAGGATCCAAAGGAGGGGGAGTGCCTCTTCCAATCGCAAATGTGGGTTCGTCAGTGCAATTAATTGTTGATAGCAGGAGCCAAAAGAACCTGATCTCAGATGAGGTCATCAAGAGATTTAAACTGCCAACAATGCTGCACCCACAGTCATACACCATCAGGTGGTTCAACAAAGGGAAAGATATCTGTGTCAGATAGTAGTTCCACCTACCTTATAGCACCAAGCCCTTTGTAGATGAGGTATTGTGCAATGTTGACCCTCTGGAATTCTATGATGTTTTATTAGGTCATCCATACCTATGGAAGCATCATGTTATATATGAATCTAGACCTCATTTTGTTATTATTACTTTGGGTCAAAAATTGTACAGGATACTAGAGGTAGCACCACCTACTTCCCTTTCTTTGATCTCTACTAAAAAATGCAGTAAGATCATCTCCCAGACTGGGAAATTTATCTTCCTTATGATTCGCCTTCAGAATAATAGGAATATTGTGGCCACATCCATAGCCTCTAGGCAAGGCTCCTTCACATGGCAGCGGCAGATGGAAAAGGTCATGGAGGAGTACATGGACCTCTTCACCTCACCCACAAGGGTACCCCTACACTATCAGGTCAAGCACTCGATTGATCTGACCCTAGGTGCATCGCTACCCAACGGAAAAATCTACCAATGATCTATTATAGAGAACAATGAGATCAAGAGGCTGATTCAACAGCTATTTCAGAAGGGCGCATCAAACCAATCTCATCACTCCATGGGAGCCCGATCGTGTTGGTACAGATGAAGGATGGAACCTAGATTTTTTTTATTGACTATCGAGCACTGAATAAGATCACTGTCTAAAATAGGTATCTAATCCCATGGATTGATAACCTTCTAGACCAGCTCAAGGTGGGAAAATATTTCACCAATATTGACATGAATTTTGGTTCTCACAAGGTACCAATTGAACTCTCTGATGTGTGGAATACTGCCTTCAAATCCCAAAAAGACCTTTTTGAATGGTTGATCATGCCTTTTGGATTGAGGAATTCCCATGCAACCTTCATCCGGTTGATGGAATACATATTGTGGTACTTCACAAACTCGTTCATGGTAGTGTACTAGGACGACATCCCGATCTCCAGCTGTATTTGGGAAGAGCACATAAACCATATCCGATAGGTCCTCCAAACCCTACGAAAACACAAACTGTGTGCCAATTTGGAGAATGCACTTTTGGTATGACCCAAGTTCAATATTTGGGGTGCACCATTGATGATCGGGGTGTGCATATGGACCCACCCAAGATATAATTTATTCAGTATTGGTTAGAACCAACGACTCTAACAAAGCTCTGCAACTTTCTCGATCTTGCCATTTTCAATCGCAAGTTCTTGTTGGGATTCTCTCATACCACTTGGCCTTTGATTCAAGTCATCAAGCGTGGAGCGAAATAAAATTTCTTTTGGTATGAATCCCAATAGAAGGAATTTTCCGAGTTGAAGCATCACCTATGCTCTGCACTAGTGCTCACATTACCAAACCTACAACAACCATTTGCAGTTAAGGCAGGAGCCTATGACTATGTTATTGGTGTAGTTCCTACCTAGTAGGGGAATCCAGTGGCATATCACAATGAGACACTTTCAGATGCAGTCTAAAAATATCCCACTTGTGACAAAGAGATGCATTCCATTGTGCAAACCTGCCGAAAATGGAAGCATTAAATTCTGGGAAAGGAAATGGTCATCCACATAGACCACCAACCCCTACAGTTCATATAGACACAAGGGAAGTTTTCAAATTATCGCCATAAAAAATGGTCCACAAATATGGAACAACTCCATTTTAAAATGAAGTAGAAGAATGGAAGCACCAATAATGTTGTGTACTATCTCAACTGGCCGCCGGTTATGGCGCTGACCATTTTGCTCGACTCTTGTGTTCATGAGACTTTGAGGCAGCCCCATCTTTATAAGAGTGATCCAAAATCTAACACCACATATGAGATGCTCCTATAAGTAAATAAATTTCCATATTTTCACCTTCATAGCACATTATTATGCTACCTAGAACACCTCTATTTTCCTTCAAGTAAGTGTGCCAAGATAAATTTCGAGGTAGAATACAATCAGGTCGTTGGACATTTTGGGGTGGAGAAAATAGTGTCAGTGCTGCAAAAGTATTTTTATTGGTCGAACCTTCGATAAAATGTTGGGAAGTGCATCATATCCTGCACTTCCTGCACAATTTTCAACCCTACAATCAAGAAGCGAGGCCTCTATACTCCTCTTCCTACTCCTAGTCGGCCTTGGGAATCCATTTTAATGGATTACTTGTGAGGAATTCCTTATACCAAGCATGGAAACAAATGTTTTTTCATGGTCAATGATAGATTTTCTAAGATGGCCATTCTGGAGGGCCATAAGAAGATTATCGTAGTAGAAGCCACTACCAAGCTCTTCTTTGAATAAGTGTGGGTACACTTTGGTATCCCACAGTCCATTATCTTAGATTGGGACAAAAAGTACTTGAGTGAATTTTGGTCAAGCCTCTAGTCGATGTTGGATACCAAGCTCACTAAGTCCACAACCATCCACCCCCAAACTAATTTCCAAATAGAGGTCGTCAAAAAGATGATTGTGCACATTTTTTGTATGTACAACTCAAAGCATCCATGCACATGGGACAAAATCCTCACCTATTTCTATCACAACTACAATAGAGCTCTCCATAGCTCAACTAGCCACAACCCCTTTCAAGTGGGGTCAAGGTTCCAACCACTATGTCCCATTGATGTTTCCATACCACTGGTGGCTACTCAGACAGATTTAGCTCATGTCGAGTTCGAAGATGACCGAGCTACCATCTTCATTGAATGCATTTAGTACATTCTCCAATAGTTTCATGACATATTGGATAAAGAAAATTCCAAGTACAAACAACAGCGTGATTAGCATCGGGTGCTGCACAAGTTCTAGGTTGGCCACAAATTTTGGTTACATTTTCATAAGGAGCACCTCGTTGGGGCCCAACATAAGCTTTTCCCACTCTGATATGGGCCTTACAGCATCACTAAGGTCATAGGAGACAATGATTTTGGGCTCAACATTCCATGGTTCCTTGGCCTACACCTAGTATTAAATGTGGAGTGATTTCAACCATTCTTTCCCCCATTATTGGAAACATCAAACATTGTTGAGAATATGACACTAAAAGAGCTCAACCCAAATTGTATCAAATAGGCCACGACTAATAGGACCATGGATACATAGATAAATAACACGCCCCAGAAGAGGATTTAGTTATATCGATTTTTCAAAGCAGGCTAATGTTCGGAAATACTGAGAGGGGGTGATTATTTATTTTCAATTGTTATGTTTACCAGTTAAGATTCTTCACGTTTATAATCAGAAAAAAAATAATAAGAATTTTATGAGGAACAAGTGAGTATAATGATGTTGAGGGCTCCAACCTGTTTCCAAGATCTAACTTGGGCTTTATGAGGCTCCAACTTGGGCTTTATGACGCTCCAACCTCTAGGGCTCCAAGCTTATTTTTAGAGGTTCTAACCCCTAGGGCTTCAAATATTCAAATTTTTAATAAATAGAATGAGTAAGTCACTTACATCAATTTCTCTACAATTATTTTCCAGACTTCCAATTTGTTCACAAAATACTCTTTACTTTACAATACTTCACTTGTCCAAAAAATCCAAATGCTTCTATGTCCAAGGTTCCAAATACTTGATTGTTCAAGGCTCCAAATACATGACTTTCCACACTTCCATAATTATCACTTTTCAAGTCTTCATTGTGTAACTACCATGTTTGATCCAAGCTCCACTGTGACTGGTTTCAAGATGATCACAAGTTTGAGCTTAAGGCTACAAGCCTTGACTATTTGAGCCTCCACATAAATATAACTAAACCACTCCACAATTATGTAAGCCTTCACCAAGCCTTCCACAAGTTTATTATATCATCAATCCTCCACTATCCTATTTGATCTCCTAAGAAAGGTCACTAGTCTACACCATAAATATGTTTTGTTCGAGATCAAAAGGAACGTTGGTCTACTTCAGGTTCACCAAAGTCAAGGGTCAAAGTTTCAAAATTTTGTGGGAGATCTGAAGTTTTGTAACCCTGGTCCGAGTTGCACAAAACCAAAATTGAAGTTTCTGAGCTATCCATACATAGATGCGACGTGTTGTAGGTGGTCTGAGACACTGTTATGAGGGTACTCAACACATAAGCAAGTCTTTGTTTCACTGTTCTAAGGTTCTATCCTACTATTTGAACTTAAATATATCAATACAACTGAGCCACAGGTGGTCTGATTCTCTTCATAAGGATCCGAAACCTAGGATAGATTTTCCCCAATCAATTAATTCTTCAAACCCTCCTTGGTGTCTTAGTTCACGAGTTGTGAACTATGCCATATCTCTGCAATGTATTCACCAAATTGATGAGTTAAAATGAATATTTAGACTTGTATTTATACTAATTTTCAACTATACATGAGGGGACACATCTCATGGTGGTCAAGCTGACTTATATAGGTAGGCTTAGGTCGGCTAGGGGAAATAATATGATATATCATCTTAAAAATTGATCTCTCTTATACCAAGGGGAGTTAGAGGGTGAGTGAGGGCTCATTGGAAAGGGTAAAGAGTCATGTACAAGATGGTGAAGGATTCATTGTAATATGATGTCTTGAAAAACGTTACAATATAATTTTCTTTATGATTGTTCAAGAAATGTTGTACATACCTTGGGGTTTTTAGGATTCTTCATGCATAAGGCCATTGGGAAAAGAATAAGGGTCAAGGAATATTCATTACAGCTCCAAGTGTGGCCTCCAAAAATCATCCATGTCATCAATTGTAATCATCCATGTCATCGTGACCTTCAACGGTGCTCATATTGACATCAATGACAGTTATTGAACAACAATCTCCCCCTTTGTCATTTATGGAAATATGCTCTCTTCATCTAACATTTTCTCCCCCTTTGACAGAAATGGAAAATGGGGTTTCCAAGTACTCCCCTTATCAAGTTTCTTCTTGTAATGTTTCTTCCCTTGTCATGGTGCTCCTACCCCTGTCGATGTGTTGTCTTAATTTGATGCAAGAGAAATGACCCCCATATTTTGGCGAAGATATTAAAATTATTCTTGTGGTAGGGGTTTTGTCAAGATATATTCAATTTGTTCCTTTGTATTGACGTATTCCAATCTGATATTTTTTTCTACAACTTGTTCTCAAATAAAGTGGTATTTGATTGGAATATGTTTTGTCTTCGAGTGCGTTACCAGATTCTTTGAAAGACTAATGGCATTGGTGTTATCATAATAGATACTAATTTTTTGGTTAGTCTCTATGTTGACATATTTCAATGAATCCTTCGTCCATAATATTTGTGTACAACAATCTGCAATAGCTATATATTCATCTTCAACTGTGGAGAGAGATATAGAAGATTTGTTTTTGTTGAGCCAAGATACTAGATAGTCTCCCATAAAGAATGTATTTTTGCTAGTAATTTTTCAATCATCTACGCTTCCAACCCAATCAAAATCAGTGTAATATGTCATGGAAAGAGTTGTGATTTTGGGATACCATAGGCCAAAATTAGGAGTACCTTTCAAATATATGAGAATTCTTTTCACAACCAACAAATTGGATTCCTTAGAAGCTGATTGAAATCTTGACACCATTCCTACTGCTTGCATAATATTAGGTCATGAAGCAGTTAAATATAGAATAACTCCAATTATTGACATGTAAAGAGGTACATCTACTGAAGGGGATTCATCATATTTGTTTAATTTGCAATCTGTACTCATATGTGTGCCCATAGGAGCACATTCTTCCATCCCATATCTCTTAAGCGTGTATTTAAAATATTTTGCTTGGTATATGAACACACCTGCTTTAGTTTGAGTTACTTGTAGTCCAAGGATGTAAGATAGTTCACCAATCATAGACATTTAAAACTCCTTAGACATATTTTGAGCAAATTCATGACTCATATCATCATTTTTCTGGAAAAAATCAAATCATCAACATATACAAGAGTGACTAGAAATTTATCTTTGTCCATATTCATGTATAGATTACTTCCTGCCACCCCCTTTTTGAAACCTTATTGCTGTATATAATGATCCAATATTGCGTACCAATCTCTAGGAGCTTGTTTCAATCCATATAATACCCTTTTAAACTTACATACAAAGTCTTTTCATTCTTCTATATCAAACCCTTACGGTTTCTCCATGTAAACTTATTCCTTTAGATTACCATTTAGAAATGTTGTTTTCACGTCCATTTGATAAAATTTGAACCATTTTCAACAAGAAAAATACAAAAGGTTTCTTCAAATTCAATTCCTTCAATTTGTGAGTATCCTTTACAAACAAGACTTTCTTTATTTCTGATGATCTGTCCATCTTCATTCATTTTGTTTTTTAACAGCCACTTGGTTCCAATTATATTTTTATCTTTTGGATTAGGTACAAGTTCCCATGTTTCATTCTTTTTTATTTGAAAATTTTCTTCTTCCATAGCTTCCACCCAATGAGGGTCCTTACTAGCTTGAGTAAAGTTTTTGGTTCTACGATGGATAGTAAGGAAACATCATCTTTTCTTGGTGTACTTGTCATCCTTCTTCGGGTTTGTATTCCATAATCTACAATACCAATAATTTGTTCTTCTGGATGGTGTTTTTGGAGGAATTTTACTTTTGATGGAGTTTGAGATGGTTCCTTTTGATTTTCTTGATCATTTTCTTCCTTTGTTGACTCTTCTTCAAATTATTCAAGAATTGAATCTTCTTCATGGACTTCAATTCCATTTTCTAGAAGTGCTTCGTCAATATTTACATCAATGCTTTCTACTATCTTTTGTAGTCAATTATTGTAGAATTTGTATGCTTTGCTCCTTGTAGAATATCCAAGAAATATTTCTTCATCAACACGAGAATCAAACTTGCCTATTGAGTCATCATTGATATTCATAAAGCATTTTCTTCCAAATATTCTAAAATATTTCACTGAAGTGGGTCATCCTTTCCATAATTCATGATACAGATCCTTGTCATTATTTATTCTTCGTTGAGCTCTATTCAAGCTATATATTTTTGTCCCAATTGCTTCTCTCCAAAACATGGCCTACAAATTAGCTGCTAGTAACATCATTCTTGCCATTTCTTGTACAATCCTATTTCTTCTTTCTACAACTCCATTTTGTTTAGGAGTTCTAGATACAAAGAGTTCTATTTTTATTCCATGTATTTTACAGAAATCATTGAATTCCTTTTAATTGAATTCTCCTCCTCTATCTTTTCTAAGACACTTGATTTTTTATTCTTTTTCATTTTCTACAAGAGCTTTGAAATTCTAAAAGCATTCAAAAGCTTTGGATTTTAATTTTATAAATAATACCTACATTATTCTATTATAGCCATCTACAAATAGAGAAAAGTACATTTCTCCTTGTAGAGTTGGAGTTCTAGTTGTTCCACATAAATATGCATGTATGATCTCCAAAGGTTTTGATGTTGGGAACTCCTTAGTCTTGAAGAAAGTTCTAGTTTTATTTCCATGTTGACATGGGCCACACAAAACCTGTTCTAGCTTTATAATTTTTGGAATGTCCCTCAGCGCACTTGTTTTTTCTGATAATAACCAAGTTGTCAAAGTTTAAATGTCCCAATCAATTTTTCCATAACCGACTTTCATCTGTTCGACTCATATAGAATTTTTCTTCTTGAATTTTACTCAAAATGTATACATTATCAGGTGTTCTTACTCCTTTCCCCACAAGTTCTCCTGAAGAGGATTTTCTTATCTCATAGTTTTTAGTATTAAAGATAACATTACGTCCTTGGTAAAAAATATGGCTAACACTTAGAATATTTTGTTTGATCCCTTCCACCAACAATGAATTTTGTGTTTTTCCCTTTCCATTAACAAGAGAAATTTTTCCTTTTCTAGAAATTTTAGCAGATCCACTTCCAAAGGATACATTTCCATCATTTTTTTTCATGAGATAAAATTATTTTGGTTACCTTTAATGTGTATTGAACTTCCACTATCCACAAACCATTGATTTTCATTACTATGTGCACATAAAGCTAGGCCACAATTATCTGTAGTGGGTTCCTCCTTCTTCAACTCTTCCCCTTTTGATATAAATGGAAAATTTTGTGCATCATGGTCAAAATCATTGCATTTTGAGCATACTACATCATACTTATCCAAATGATCAAATGAATTGTTGGTCTTGATTTGACCTTATTATTTTAAGCTACATGGCTTGCTTTGATAATTAGTCCTATATCTTGAGCTATTGCCCTTATAAGCCTTGAGCTATTCTCCTTATAAGCCTTGAGATATTGTCCTTATCTTGAGCTATTGTCCTTTTACAGTGGAAACAACAACCAAGAAAGATAGTTTGATACCTATTATGATAGCCTTGACTTGATGTAATATTCTTCCCTAGAGATAGATTTCCTTCATTCCTTGGGTTGTTGTAGGTGGACCTTTGTTCTTGGTGGAATGACTTCTCCTCTTTTGGATGATTTCAAAGGATATCAGCATAACTTCTTTGGATTTTTTCATTGGAATTCTTCTTTGAACTTGATGATTCTCCTTTGAAACCAATTCCAATATTATCATGTTGAGGTCTTTGAGTAATAAGGATGTTATCAAGAGTTTGAGAACTTCTCCATCTCTTATTAACCTGATTCAACTCTTTCCTTAGAGAGACAATTTCAACTTCTCGTTTTTCACATATTTATTCTCTTTATTTTCTCTTAATTTCTCATTTTCTTCAATAGCACTGATTAGTAATTCATCCACATTTCCTTCATCTTATTTTTTGGAATCATAATAATTTTTAAATGTCATGAACAATACTTCAATGCTTTCAGCATAGTCATCTTCTTCATCAGAGTCATTATTATCCCTTTTCAGTAGAAAGGTATTTTTAGTTGATTTTTTTTTTAATCAAGGATTATTCCTTCCTTTTTGCTTCTTCCTTTTCTACTTTGAGAGAAATGAAATTTTTCCTTAATTTCTCATTTTCTTCAATAACACTGATTAGTAATTCATCCACATTTCCTTTATCTTATTTTTCAGAATCATCATCATTTTAAAATGTCATGAAAAATACTTCAATGCTTCCATCATAGTCATATTCTTCATCAGACTCATCATTATCCCTTTTGAGTAGAAAGGTATTTTTAGTTGATTTTTTTTTTGTAATCAAGAATTATTCGTCATCAGAGTCATCTTGTTTGGAGAAGAAATTATTCTTATTTGACCCTTTCTTCTTGAACATCCTCATTTTATATTCTTCTTCATCATCGCTATCTTGTTTCTGAGGAAATTTTGCAGCATAATGTCTTATTATTCCACACTTAAACTAGTGAGAGGATACTTACCTTTGAGCTTGGATCATTTCCTTAGTTTCCTCACAGTTTGTGCTAGTTTTGTTTCAGTATCAAAATATTCACTTCTATAATTACAAAATTTCCCTTTCTTCGATGATATTGAAGCCTTGAATGCAGCTTCCTTGGATTTTGGGATTCCTTTTCTCATTTCATATGAAATGAGAATCCCATGAAGTTCGTCCATATTTAGGGTCTCCAAGTCTTTTATTTATTCTATGGCACTTAATTTGGAATAAAACTGTTCCGGAAGTGATCTCAAAACTTTTTGGACAACTATGCTTTCTTCAATGTTTTCACCTAGACCCTTGAGTGAGTTGACAATTTCATCCACTCAAAGGAAAAAGGCTGCAATATCTTCTTCGTAATCCATATTAAAAATATCAATTTGTCTTCTATGCGTTTGGAGGTTTTCCTTCTTTACCTTGGAGTCTCCATCATAGATATAAATAAGCTTGTCCCACATTTCCTTGGCAGAATCACAATTCATAACTTTTGTAAATTATGAATCATAAATTCTACTTGTTATGGAATTTAGTGCTTTGGAATTTTCTATATAAACTTTCCTTCCGTATTGATCTGTTGGAGGAGTAGGTGGAACTTTTTATCCATCCATAACTGATTACCATACTTCATGTCCAAGGGACATTAAATATAATGTCATCTTACGCTTTCAAAAGCCAAAACAATTTCCATCAAATTGGGGGAATTTTCCCGAATCTTGATTCTTCATTGTGACTTAAGAATCCTTCTTCCAGCTATTAGGCTGATTATGAAGAAGATCGATTTCATACCAATTGTTAGAAATAATAAGAGGGGGGGTGAGTAAATATTTCTTTTCAATTGTTATGTTTACTAGTTAAGATTATTCACAATTATAATATGAAAATAAATAATAAGAATTTTATTAGGAACAAGTGAGGACACCAATCCTCATTTTTACAAAAGTTTGAATAAAATGATGTTGAGGGATCCAACCCTTCAATCTAAAAAGCTCCAACCTATTTCCAAGCTCAAACTTGGGCTTTATGAGGATCCAACCTCTAGGGCTCCAACCATGTTTTTAGGGGCTCCAACCCCTAGGGCTTCAACCCTTCAACTTTTTAATAAATAGAATGAGTAAGTTACTTACGCCAATTTCTTCAAAAGTCTCTTCTGGACTTCCAATTTTTTCACTAAATACTCTTCATTATCCAATACTTCACTTGTCCAAAAAATCCAAATGCTTCTTTGTCCACAGTTCCAAATCCTTGACTGTTCAAGGCTCCAAATACATGACTTTCCACACTTCCATAATTATCATCGTTCAAGTCTTCAAAGTGTAACTACTATCTTTAATCCAAGTTCCAAAGGTGACTAGTTTCAAGATGTTCATAGGTTTGAGCTTAAGGATTGAACCCTTGACTGTTTGAGCTTCCAAAGAAATATAACCGAACCACTCCACAGTTATGTAAGCCTTCACTGAGCCTTACACAAGTTTATTATATCATCAATCCTCCACTGTCATATATGAGCTCCTAAGAAAGGTCACTCGTCTGCACCATAATTATGTTTTATCTGAGCTCAAAAGGAACGTTGGTCTACTTCAGGTTCACTGCAGTCAAGGATCAAAGTTTTGAAATTCTGTGGGAGGTATGAAATTATGTAACCCTGGTTCAAGCTGCACAAAACCAAAATTGAATTTTCTAAGCTATCAAGTCACAAATGCAAGGTATTGTAGGTGGTCTGAGACACTATTATGAGGGTACTCAACACAAAACCAAGTCTTTGTTTAATTGTTTTGAGGTTTTTTCTAGCTATCCAAAATTAAATATATCAATACAACTGAGCCACGTGTGGTATGCTTCTCTTCATAAGGATCTGAACCCTAGGACAAATATTCCCCAACCAATTAATTCTTCAAACCCTCCTCAATGTCCTAGTTCATGAGTTGTGAACTGTGGTATATCTCTACAATTGTGTTCATCAAATTGATAAGTTAAAATGAAGGTTTAGACTTGTATTTATACTAATTTTTTATTATACATGAAGCTACACATCTCATGGTGGTCAAGCCGACTTATAAAAGTAGGCTTAGGTCAGCTACGGGAAATTATATGATATATCATCTTAAACATTCATTTTCTCTTAGACTAAGGGGAGTTAGAGGGCGAGTGAGGGATCATTGGAAAGGGGGGGGGGATTCCTCTACAATTTGGTGAAGGATTCATTGTAATATGATATCTTCAAAATGTTACAAAATCATTTTCTTTATGATTTTTCAAGTAATGTACTACAAAACTTGGGGTTTTTAGGATTCTTCATGCATAAGGTCATTAGGACAAGGATAAGGGTTAGGGAATATTCATTAGAGCTCCAAGTGTGGCCTCCAACAATCATCCATGTTATAAAGTTTAATCATCCATGTCATCATGACCTTCAACAATGCTCATATTGACATCAATGACAATTATTGACCAACACTAACTCCTTCACCAAGGACCAGGTTCAATAGACATTTCCTCACCTCATGGAGGATATGTACGCAATGGGGACCATTTCTTCATAAGGGGAGAGGATTGATATAGGTGAATATGGGTGGAAAACCACCTATTCCACCTAGACCTCCAATTGGTTTCATCACTTTCCTCATTTATGGCATAATTTACTATTTTTAGCATTTTTTCAGGTCTTGGACTTCCGAAGTTTTTTTAACCCCCTAAAAGACTTTTTTTTTTTAGTTTTGAAACAAACTCCTAGTCATAGGACCACAAATGTTATAGTACTTGAAGATATATTTCTAACAAGGCATCATACGCACCAAATAGGGATCATATGACCAAGTTATGACCCCGGGAAGTTGGTTGTCCAACTAACCCCAACAAGGCCCACAAACTCTTGTTGTTCCATCTCCTCGGGTTAGGGTTTTGGTTTTTTATGGTTTTCCCTTGTTTTTCAATAATAAAAATTCCTTGGAGCCTCATTGTAACACAGTTTAGAAGGAGGTATCCACCTCATATCTTCTTAGAGACAAGCTACTATCACTAGAGCTAGTTTATTTCCATTCTATATGTAAGCATATTTAATTTCTTTGATATTAATGAAATAAAGATTTATTTCTAATTTATATATGTATTTATTTTTATATCTTTATTCTGTTTCATTCCTGCATAAGTCTGAACCAGTTGTATCAGAGTGATCTTATCTCTCTATTTTTATTTTCATGTCCTCAACAAGGCCGGGGTATAAGGAGTTAGGGCTCAAACTAGTTGAACCTTTGCAAGACCAGCGTCGCAAACCCCGATGAACTCCCATGGAGGAATACAAGAAAGATAAGGGATCAGGAGATCCCTTCAAAATACCACTTTAATAATCCCTCAAGTAACAAAGGAACACGATGATGGATAAATTTTCCTAGATCCTTCGGTGGATACCCACAAGCGATGCATCTTCATCCAGTAGCCGCTTTGGAGCCTCCAATCCATTCAAGGTAAACGTCAACTTTGACATTCCCATATTTAAAGGCCAGATAGATGCAAACACCATAGATAGATAGTTAAATATGTTGGGAGAATATTTTTTGGTTCATGATTTTTACAATATGGCAAATATTACTTTTGGACTCCTCAAAACCGCCGCCCATGTCAAGGACTGGTGGGAAACCTATTTTGAATAGAGGGATGAGAGAGAACCCTCAATGTTTTTTGTTTCACCCACATGGAATTAATTCTAAGATGCCATCAAGGAATAATATTACCCCATGGGGAGATATGAGGATAAGTATATAAAATGGACTACATTGCGGCAACAACGGGATCAAGATGTGCATGAGTTGATGAATATTTTCCATACCCTACACACAAAGTTGGGTATTGGAGATTCTGAGAAACATTTGGTTCTCAAGTATCACAGTTATTTTCACAAATACATTTAGGAGGAAATGGAGCTCTTGGACATCTCCTTGCTTGGTGCAACATATCGATATGTTATCAAGATTAAGAAAAAAATAAAGTAGAAGAAGCGATACATTGGATTTGTGAACCCAAAGTAGAGCAAAGGTGCACCCAAGCCAAAGAGAAAAGGACAGAATTAGGTCATGACAACTCCTCAAAACCGCAAGACAATAATAACGGGAAGTCGAAGAAAGACACCAACATGTGGTGTGAGTTCCATAAAATTCCCACTCACAACACAAATAAATGTCACTCAAAGCAGGCGTTGGTGGCTAAGCTAAAATCTCAAAGATGGATGGATGATCTGACTTTGAGCTGGAAACTGTCAAGGGAAAGTAATCATTGACATTGAACCCACTGCAATGGTAGCCACCACTAAGCTCCAAAATGTGTAACCTAAATATCCAGAGGAGGGGGGGCACCTCTTCCACTCACAGATGTGGGTAAAGGGTTCGTCGGTGTAGTTCATCATTGATCGCGGGAGCTAGAAGAACCTGATCTCAGCTAGGGTCATTAAGAGATTGAAATTTCCAACAACGCCACACCCACATCCATACACCATCAGGTGGCTCCACCAATGGTGATATCTCTGTGTCAGCTAGTAGTGTCTCCTTCATTATAGCACCAAGCCCTTTGAAGATGAGGTATTATGTGATGTTTCCCCTTTGGAAGTGTGTGATGTTTTATTAGGTCAAAAATACCTATGGAAGTGTCAATTTGTATATGAATCTAGACCTCATTATGTTATTATTAATTTGGGTCAGAAATTATACAGGATATTATAGGTAGCACCTCCTACAATCCTTTCTTTGATCTCTGTTAAACAATGCAGTAAGATCATCTCCCAGACTGGGAAATTTGTATTCCTTATGATTCACCCTCAAAACAAGAGGAATATTGTGGCCACATCCACATCTTCTAGGAAGCGATCCTTCACCTCACGAATAGGGGTACCCCTACATTTTCAGTTCAATCACTCCATCTATCTAGTCCCGGGCGTGCCACTACCCAATGGACCAATCTACTGATGCTCTATTCTGGAGAATGATGAGATCAAGAGGAAAATTTAGTAGTTGTTGTAGAAAGGGCACAATATTCTAAGCTCATCACCGTGTGGGAGCCTGATATTTTTGGTAAAAAAGAAGGATAGAACCTAGAGGCTTTGTATTGACTATTGGGAGATGAATAAGATGATTGTCTAGAATAGGTATCCAATCCCACCAATTGATTATCTTCTGGACCAACGCAAGGGGGAAAAATATTTCAAAATGATTGAATTGAAGTCTGGTTATCACCAAGTATCGATTGAACCATATGATGTGTGGAATACTGCCTTCAAATCCAAGGAGGGAATTTTCGAATGGTTGGTCATGCCTTATGGGTCGACAAATGTCCCACAAAATTCATGCAGTTGATGGAAAAAATCTTGTGGCCCTTCACCAATTCATTTGTGGTAGTGTACCTGGACGACATCTTGATATTCAGTCATAGTTGGGAAGATGATATACACCATACCCAACAGTTCCTCCAAGCCCTGTGACAACACAGATTGTGTGCCAATTTGGAGAAATGCACTTTTGATACGACCCGGGTTCAATATCTGAGGCACATAATTGATGAGAGGGATGTGCATGTGGACCCTTCCAAGATTCAATTAATTTGGTATTGGTCAGCCCCAACAACTCTAACAGAGCTTCATATTTTTCTGGGTCTTGCCAATTTCTATCGCAAGTTCATTTTGGGATTCTCTCATATCGCTTGGCCTTTGAGTCAAGTCACCAAGGGTGGAGCAAAAGAAAAATTATTTTGGTTTGAATCCCAACAGAAGGCATTTTCTGAAGCATCTGTAGAAATTTGAATAACTGATATATTATTCACCGAGATTCTCCTAATCACACACTATTTTAGCTTCATGCATAATACGAAATCTCTTCTACCATTGATCATTACATGCGGACATAAAATCAATTGCATGCACACATTAAAACCACGAACAATCACACATATGAACACAGTATTTAATGGGAAAGCTTAAAGCTGAAAACCCCAACTATCTATATATTATATGTCATGGAGATCATGTAAAAATCATATTACAAAAGCTCCTCACAAGATCTCATGCACACCCTCAATTTCTACACACTATCAAGCTAGATCTAGCAAAACACATGCTCCAATCCTTAGCCACTTGATAGCCAGCCTCTATTGCGTAATCAATGCTATGGGATGGCTTCATTAAATAGATAAACCACCTGGCTTGTACTGCACAATCATCATGGGATTATCCACCTATTTTTGTGTTGCAAATAGCAATAGTATAGTCACAACTGATAGTTAGCCTGCTCTTTCACCTATTTCTGCACTGGTCTCCACTGAAACTGTCCATGCACTGAAGTTAACTAATGCATTCTTTAGTTGATTAATGAGTTTATAATTAGTGAATTAATTAATAATTAATTCACACCACTCTCACTAATTGTATAAATTAGTTAAACTAAATACAAATAGCTCAACTATGTTTAGATTAGTTAAGCTGAATACAACTCCACTAACTTCCTCAATCAACTCCACCAAACTCTGTCACATGAGTTCTAACTGAAGTATCCATGCAATAGCTCCACATAACCTTCAAGAATAGTGTAATTCCTTCTGTCAGCTCCTGTGACACATCTGTGCACTTAACTGAAGTGCTCCAAGAGAATAAGATAATGTTTAGAGTCTAAATATTATTAAGAGCTAATAATATTCGACATATCTATCTTTAGACTGGCAATGTAAAAATAGATTCCGCCCAATATGTCTAAAAATAGAAGTCCATCTATTTTTTCCGACTTGACCAACCATCCTCAAATAGCATCCTGCAACTCACAAAACATGATCCATATGTCTAAAAATAGACATACTCTAAAAATAGACTTTGCGCCAAAAATAGCCTGCGGGCCCACTTAGTGAAGGCGACTTCTTCCCACTAAGTTCATTATCTTGTTGCAATCTCAACACTCCCTCTCAACAAGATAAGGATTATCTGCAACCCCTATCCTGCCCTTGTGGTATTCGAATTTTCTCCTGGTGAGCGTTTTCGTCAAGATATCAGCATCCTGATCCTCCGTGGGAATGTATGAAAGTAACATGATCTTCCGCTGCACAAAATCTCTGATATGATGATACTGGATGTCAATGTTTTTAGATCTATCATGAAATACTAGATTAACCGAGAGTTTGATGCAACTCTGATTATCACAATAAATCACAGTAGGCTCTAAGAGAATTTCGAACAACAACCCAACCGGGATCTTCTCATCCATATGGCCTCGCATGCGGCCAAACTCACTTGCTTATCACTCGGCCTCTGCTTTGAGATTGGGTACCATGGATCTCTCTACTTCTGTTTGTACCAAAAACATTATCGACCGTTAGCTCAAATCTAGCTCAGGCTGAAATGAAGTAAACTCAAGGCTACATCAAACCACGCTCAGCCTCGTAGCTAGCCCTACGAGGACAGGAGAGGGCTCTCTCCGTCAATCTCGATAAAATGAGCAATAGGATGCGAGATGACTTACAATAGGAACTGATTTTAGGCTAGTAAAGAGATAGGTATGTTTGATTTTTTGGTTTTTTGGGTTTTCGCTGGAGAAATGGGAAAACAAAATTTGGGTCCGGGGATAAGGTCAGACTTTTGCAGATTTCGAGTTGGGGCGAGGTAGGTGATTGTCTTGATGCTTTTGATTTGGATATATGGACAGATTAGACCGACGAGGAGTTGAAGAGGGCAAAGAAGAACTTGGATCCTCTTCAAACAGTCGAAAACATATAGAACTAAATGAATTCAAAGGCAGAGCACGGTAAACAATGGATTCAACCTCATCTACTCATTCAATTTAGTTCAGAAGCATATGAAAGGAATGGAATACATTAAACATGAAGAAATTACAGTAAACAGAGAGAAAACACCATCAAGAAAAAAACACCACAAGGATCCCAACAAGTCCCACAAAACCTCTGATCTTTCCTTAGCCAAAATATGAAAAAATATGTACAATGGTGCCAAAAGTCTCCCAAGAGTCCAACCTCTCCAACCTCTAAAAATGATTAAGAAATTACATCATATAGATCACTCTAACCTCTTCCCCCACCTCTAGGGGTCGAATTCCTCCTTCAGGGATCAGTTTCAACAAATTCTAAACAAGGAACTAGAATCTAGGCAGCTAACAACTTGCCTCTAAAAGAGTGGAAACTGATTCATTTACATGATTTTCATTTTTTTAAGAGTGAATCTTCTAGAATAGGTAAAAATGAACCAAATTTACATCCCAAACATAGATTTACATCATAATAACTCAAAATTTTCATCCCCAAGCAAAACTGGTCCAAACTGGCCGAAAATCTGAGCTGGAAGTTGAAAATTCAAACAAAAATTTAAGTGGGTCGCATGACTTTCAGCCCGATTTTGAAATACTTCCCGGCATCCAAATTGAGCTCATGATAGCTCGTTGGAAAACCCTGGATGTTGACTATTCAACCCAAGTGGAATTTCCAAATTTGGAGCTCATTTGACCCTCCAAAACTTCTTTCTCCCAGAAGTACTTCCTGCTGGTGCAAAAGGTGGCAGCAAGGTGGTTTTTGTGGTGTTTTTGAGCTTTTTGACCTTTCAGAATCTGATAAAATGCTTAGGTAATGCCTGAGGATGCATAATTTACCATGACAAATCCAAAAATTCAAAATTTTCCTTCAGCAAGTGTCCCAAAAAAAAGTGAGCATATGGGTGTGAGACCCACTTAACTGAAAAACCTGTTTTTAGACCAAAAAATTTCAAAATGACAAAATTTTCTCCGAATTTGCTCAAATTCGGAGCGAAGATCCTCCATCATGTATCTTTCCCATTCAATGAAGCCTCGGCCAAAATCCGAAGTGGATCAGGCCTTTTCCGCCGTTTTAGTGCTTCGCTCAACCTCCTCTTCAGAATCTTCATTCTCGCTTTGCAAACATGCATGCGAGCCCAATAATGGCCTTTCATGTGACGAAGCATGTCTTTGTTTCTATCATTATCCTGTGAATGTACCTACGCTGATGAAGAAGGCGAGACCCCTTCCACGCCATGTGGAGATAGTACTCGCGCTGCTGATGAAGTCAACGAGACCCCTTCCAACCCATGTGGAGACAGTACTCGTCGTGATGCTGCAAACAAAGCTCTGTGGCCTCTCTGATATGTTACCACTACTGGCACACTGCTATGCTCCATCTCAGTACATCAACCTCAACGGTTGAGTCACTGTCCTGCTCATATCCTTGCTCATAAACTGAATCCGTCTTTGACATGGCTTTGAACAAGATATTTGCAATATGGATGCTCATATAGGTGCAGTGAAGGCAAAGTCTTATTGTTTGTTCAAAACCCAATAAATGTCACCCATGCACCCCAGTATCAAAGGAAAACAAAATCATCATGAGGATGGCTCTGCTTTAATAGCATAATAACTATCACTATTTTGATCACAAGTAGGTTTGACAAATGACTACCAAATGCAAATGTGTAGTCAAGTTTTAATAATGGCCAAAATCTGTCAAAGGATTGTGTTTTATGTAATGTAGAATAGGACCATCATTGCAAAGACCATATGAAAGACAAAATGAACATGACAATGGCAGTCAAATGATGATGACAGCAGTGATATAGTGATGGAGGTTAAATACAAGTCCACATGAAAACTGTGCAAAACATGAAAGGGTATAATGGCAATGATAAAATGATGACTGAAGGCGTGAGGGTCACATATACAATGCGCTAGGGTGTGAACCATTCAAAAACTTCCAAATTCTTCATAAACTGCCCATACAATTGAAAACCCTTGAGGAATCATTTGCATGGTGAATGTAGGGTTTACACAAATTTCTCCAAGCATGGTTAGTTTCTTCAACATCTATAACATCATAATCATGCTAAAAATCCATTGAACAATGATTAAAACCTGTTTGGAAGCTTTTGGAGTCGATTAGAATCGAATCTGGGCACAAAAAATGAATTTTCTGGGTTCTGATTTAAGTGGGTCGCAACCACTTCAAGTGGGTCGCATCCACTTCAAGTGGGTCGCATGCCTCTTGCCACATAGTGCATTTTGCAGGAAGCTTTTGGAGGCCTTCCCGGTGTCCAAATCGGGCGTGTGATAGGTCGTTGGAAAGCTCTTAAAGTCTAATTTTCAACACAAGTATAATTATGCAATTTTTATTTCATTTACCCTGTCAAAAACAAAATCTCCCAACACTAGTCAAAATGAGCAGAATGAGGCTGCCTCAAGGCAGAGCGCTGTTGCAGTCAACTTTTGAAGGTCTTCCTCAACTCCAAATTGATCTCATGATAGCTCATTTGAAATATATTTGTGTCTAGTTATCATTTGACTCATCAAGCAAGTCATTTGGCCAAACATTCTAGGAGAAAACGTGATTTTCCCAAGGTCACTTCAGAGGTGCATTCAATTCTCCTGAGGCAAAGGTATTTTTGATATTTCTCTAAAACCATGATACCTGTGTAAAAAGTGAAAGAGGTTTTTCTTCCTTGGCATGTTTTGGACAAAAAACTCTCTCAGGTTTCCAAAATTCATCTTTTATTGCTCTGAAACATCTTTTGAGTGAAACTTATCCCAATGTGTGAAACAAGGGATTTTGTCGAAATGAAGCGAAATGAAGGGGATAAGGGGCTTCTAAATTCTTGGGAAAATTTTGGGAAGTAGGGAGGGATGTTAGGAAGCAGGGAAAAGTGGAATCTCATAGATCGAGTGAGGGGAAGGGGTCCAAAAGGGCAAAACACAGGCCTAGCCTAGAAAATTGCCAAGTTGTGGCAAGAAACTAGGGTTTGTGGAAAAATGAGGAATTTGGGGATCTCAGTGATGGGAAGTGTTTAATAAGGTATATTAAGGATAGGGGAAGGTGTGTGAACATCAGGATACAAGTTTTTCCGATGATTTGACCATCCAAGAGAAATTACCTCCAAAACCCTAGGAGAGGGAAATAGACCTTACCTAGGCACAACTGAAGCATGAAAAAGATGTAAAATGACCCAACGGAACTTGACATGATGATGACAAACCTTTGAATGATGACACATTCAGCTGAATGGTGACATGGACCGACATTTGGACAACTTTGGAAGGAGTGAAAACAAACCCTAGACCTAATGCCTAGTGACCAAATTTTGCTTGAAGACTCATTGAAATGACAAAATTTGACCTTGACACCTTAAAATCACTTTGTAAGAGCATGTTTGATCACTGGAGGAAAGCTACAAAGGCTGACTCTAACATTGGCTCCAATGGGGATGGTAGCTCCATGGAGGTGCCAAGAACGGCAGATTTTTGGGAGAGCAGACCAGTGCCTTATCCATTGGGCCATGGAATCAAAAACTCAAACTGAAATGCATGACTGAAAACTGATGACTTGACGACACAAATTTAATCTCACTCAACTAAAAACTAACTCGATACTTAAACACAACCGACAAATTGGAAATATGCTCAAAGTAGAGCTTATTCAATACAACCTACTCTAATTGTGCTTTACACCACCCGATCAAGTGTAATGGAACAGTCAATGCAACCATGTAAGCATGCTGGCTGTTGTTTGATTTCTTCCCACATGCTTACTGATGAACAACAAGAAATAACTACTGAAAGGCAACTCCCATGGAAACTTTGAACCAAGTGGACTGCTGATAAACTTGCAAAGCATAAATTGACTGGATGACTGCAAGAATACTGCGAATGGATCTTCATAAACATAGATCTGGTCCAGATAATCTCCATGCCTTGATCTTAAACTTTCCCTCACATCTGCGGTGCTTTTCTTTGGTGATTGCAGCAAGCTGTCAAAAGGATCCTGAAATTCATGAAAAACCAAACTCTGTTGTTGATTCCAGACAAAACAAAAGTCTCCTTCATCAATCTCCTCATATGAATGGAAATATTGACATGTGCTATGCAATGAACAATCTGTTAAACAAGACAATGAAATTGACTTTTGAACAAGATTACTATCAACATTCTTTTCAGGCACATGGTTAGCTAATGGAGCAAAATTTTTATAGCAAACATCATCCAACACACGAGCAATAGGATCATCAAAAACTTGAGAAGACTGCTGCACTGTATCCCTTGAAACCGTATGACATCCTACTGGCTTTTCATCTTTTTCTTGAGAGATTTCACGAAGATTCTGCCTTATAAACTGAAATGCTTCGAAACAAAAGGGTATAGAATCTCCCTGCATCATCAAATCATATATTTCATCTTCCACACCTTCATCTGTAATCTGACCTTCAATTGTATTGGATGGCTGCAAATCTGATGCTACAAGCTGCTCATCTGAAGATTTACTATGCAATTTTTCTCTCAAAAGCTGAAATGATTCAAAACAGAAAGGTACGGAGTCACCTTGAATCATTAAATCATGTGTGCCCACTTCCAAGTCTTCAGCTGCAACTTGACAATCAATGACTTTTGGGGGCTGCAAGTCTGAATATGAGAATTTTTCGTTGCCCTCAAGACGATCTAGATCAAGACTTGTTGACGTTTGATTTTTGATTGCATGGAAGTTATCTCTAATGAACTGAAACGAATCAAAACAAAAAGGCAAAGATCCTTCACTTACATCAAAATTTTCTGCACTTTCCTCATCATTGCCATAGCTGATATGCATCGGTTGATCACTGTACTCGAGCTGCTGAAAGTGAACTTCCTCCTCGCACAAACTAGGTACTGATTTATCTGCAATATTAGCTTATGTTTGGAGAACATAATCATCATCATACTGATCAAACTAAGGCAATTCATCATCAAACATACACATCATATCAACAGCTCTCTCTTCTTCACAATGATCTATAAAAAAATCACTATGACAACTGGGATCAGAAACAAAATGATTCGGGTCAGCCGCTTGTTCTTGAATGTCATTTTCATTTTTTGTAGTCATTTTCCGCATCATCTCTTCTACTGCATTTATGAAAAGATCAAGCTTTTCCTCTGAAAGTGTCAGCTGCTCTGAAACATTCTTCTTTTCTTCTTCCTTCAACCTTGCCCTCCGGATCAGCAAATGAGCCTCTACATTCACTGCCTTGTTCTGCATTTCGTGAAGCGTTGCAATATTCTTTTCTCTCAACTGAAACTCCATTTCCGGATCAAAGGCACCCGGGTAGTGCAAGAGAGCAGATCTAGGAGAAGGTCTTATATCAACTGGCATCGAATAATAAACTTGATTAAATCTAGCAGAAAATTGTTGTACTGTCTCCCCTGGCAATCTTTTCAGCTGGTTATACTCCTCTATAATCAACAAAAAGTTCTGTCCGATCATCCACCTGTCAAGGAAAACTTTGACAAACTGCTGGAAATCTGAAATGCTCGCATCAGGCAAGGCTTTAAACCAACTCTTCACTTGGCCTTGCAAAGAAAGAGCAAAAAGCCTAATGCTAACATCTTCATCATCAACTTCAAAAAGATCTAGAAAAGTCTCAACATTCTGCATATGTTGCTCAGCATTGACATTGTTACATTCACCGTCAAATCTTGGTAGATATAGATCATAATTTGCAGGAAAAGCATGAAGAACAGAAGGTAAAACAAGAGGTTTGTACTGATCTGGAATTTTACAAGGTGTAGGGGCATGTACAAGAGCTGTGGGATCAGTTTTGTTTTCTGGCTCATCACTCTGAAGAGAGTCAACATAATACGTGGGAAAAGTAAGGAGACCAGGATCAAAGGGAAACTCAGCATTTGCACTTTTTGAATGGGTCGAGTGAAGATTTTGATCACCTTTCTCATACAACAAATTCTGAAAAACTTTCAAGACAGCTTCAAGACCAGCAAAGAAGTAATTTACAAGAAAGCAGATTAGATCCTGAATACCATTCCACTTCAGATACCTGAACTTTGTGTAAGATCCTTCCATTTTCTCAGACAAAGAGTCAGTCCTCCAGACTTTTAATTGGAGTCACCAGGTGAATGATTTCAGCCTTCTTATGTCTGATCGTTGTTCACCATCAACCATCAGATCTGAACTTGATACATGTACTGGGGGAATTCACAAATCAAGGGACACATTCACAAGCTAAACCGGAGATCGACTGAAGCAGCTTTTATCTACTATGCACTCGCAAAGCAAGAGCAGTTCGAAGGCTACCTGGCATGACTTCAGACTCTGTCTATAGAAAATGACAGTAATAAGCAAATTTCTTCCCCAGTATGGTCGCCACTATGTTAGCGCTCAAATATACCTCAGGCTGAAATGAAGTAAAACTCAAGGCTACATCAAACCACGCTCAGCCTCGTAGCTAGCCCTACGAGGACAGGAGAGGGCTCTCTCCATCAATCTCGATAAAATGAGAAATAGGATGCGAGATGACTTACAATAGGAACTGATTTTAGGCTAGTAAAGAGATAGGTATGTTTTATTTTTTGGTTTTTTTGGTTTTCGTTGGAGAAATGGGAAAACAAAATTTGGGTCCGGGGATAAGGTCAGACTTTTGCAGATTTCGAGTTGGGGCGAGGTAGGTGATTGTCTTGATGCTTTTGATTTGGATATATGGACATATTAGACCGACGAGGAGTTGAAGAGGGCAAAGAAGAACTTGGATCCTTTTCAAACAGTCGAAAACATATAGAACTAAATGAATTCAAAGGCAGAGCACGGTAAACAATGGATTCAACCTCATCTACTCATTCAATTTAGTTCAGAAGCATATGAAAGGAATGGCATACATTAAACATGAAGAAATTACAGTAAACAGAGAGAAAACACCATCAACAACAAAACACCACAAGGATCCCAACAAGTGCCGCAAAACCTCTGATCTTTCCTTAACCAAAATATGAAAAAATATGTACAATGGTGCCAAAAGTCTCCCAAGAGTCCAACCTCTCCAACCTCTGAAAATGATTAAGAAATTACATCATATATATCACTCTAACCTCTTCCCCCACCTCTAGGGGTCGAATTCCTCCTTCAGGGATCAGTTTCAACAAATTCTAAACAAGGAACTAGAATCTAGGCAGCTAACAACTTGCCTCTAAAAGAGTGGAAACTGATTCATTTACATGAATTTCACTTTTTTAAGAGTGAATCTTCTAGAATAGGTAAAAATGAACCAAAGTTACATGCCAAATATAAATTTACATCATAATAACTCAAAAATTTCATCCACAAGCAAAACTGGTCCAAACTGGCCGAAAATCTGAGCTGGAAGTTGAAAAGTCAGCCAAAAATTTAAGTGGGTCGCATGCCTGGAACAAGTGGGTCGCATGACTTTCAGCCCGATTTTGAAGGACTTCCCGGCATCCAAATTGAGCTCATGATAGCTCGTTGGAAAGCCCTGGATGTTGACTATCCAACCCAAGTGGAATTTCCCAATTTGGAGCTCATTTGACCCTCCAAAACTTCTTTCTCCCAGAAGTACTTCCTGCTGGTGCAAAAGGTGGCAGCAAGGTGGTTTTTGTGGTGTTTTTGAGCTTTTTGACCATTCAGAATCTGATGAAATGCTTAGGTAATGCCTGAGGATGCATAATTTACCATGAAAAATCCAAAAATGCAAAAATTTCCTTCAGCAAGTGTCCCAAAAAAAAGTGAGCATATGAGTGCGAGACCCACTTAACTGAAAAACCTGTTTTTAGACCAAAAAATTTCAAAATGACAAAATTTTCTCAGAATTTGCTCAAATTCGGAGCGAAGACCCTCCATCATGTATCTTGCCCAGCCAATGAAGCCTCGGCCAAAATCTGGAGTGGATCAGGCCCTTTCCTCCGTTTTAGTGCTTCGCTCAACCTCCTCTTCAGAATCTTCATTCTCGCTTTGTAGACATGCATGCGAGCCCAATAATGGCCTTTCATGTGACGAAACATGTCTTTGTTTCTATCATGATCCTGTGAATGTACCTGCGCTGATGAAGAAGGCGAGACCCCTTCCACGCCATGTGGAGATAGTACTCGCGCTGTTGATGAAGTCAACGAGACCCCTTCCACCCCGGGTGGAGATAGTACTCGTCGTGATGCTGCAAACAAAGCTCTGTGGCCTCTACGATATGTACCACTACGGCGCACTTTGTGTCCATCTCGGTACATCAACCTCAAAACGGTTAGTCCTTTATCCTAACTCATATCCTTGCTCATAAACGAGATAAAGTCTCCGACATAGCTTTGGGAAACCAGAGATATTTGCAATATGGATGCTCATATAGGTGCAGTGAAGGCAAAGTCTTATTGTTTGTTCAAAACCCAATAAATGTCACCCATGCACCCCAGTATCAAAGGAAAACAAAATCATCATGAGGATGGCTCTGCTTTAATAGCATAAGAACTATCACTGTTTTGATCACAAGTAGGTTTGACAAATGACTACCAAATGCAAATGTGTAGTCAAGTTTTAATAATGGCCAAAATCTGTCAAAGGATTGTGTTTTATGTAATGTATAATAGGACCATCATTGCAAAGACCATATGAAAGACAAAATGAACATGACAATGGCAGTCGAATGATGATGACAGCAGTGATATAGTGATGGAGGTTAAATACAAGTCAACATGAAAACTGTGCAAAACATGAAAGGGTATAATGGCAATGATAAAATGATGACTGAAGGCGTGAGGGTCACATATACAATGCGCTAGGGTGTGAACCATTCAAAAGCTTCCAAATTCTTCATAAACTGTCCATACAATTGAAAACCCTTGAGGAATCATTTTGCATGGTGAATGTAGGGTTACATGGTTTTCTCCAAGCATGGTTAGTTTCTTCAGCATCTATAACATCATAAATATTGCTAAAAATCCATTGAAAAATGATTAAAACCTGTTTGGAAGCTTTTGGAGTCGATTAGAATCGAATCTGGGCGCAAAAAATGAATTTTCTGGGTTCTGATTTAAGTGGGTCGCATCCACTTCAAGTGGGTCGCATGCCTCTTGCCACATAGTGCATTTTGAACGAAGCTTTTGGAGGCCTTCCCGGTGTCCAAATCAGGCGTGTGATAGGTTGTTGGAAAGATCTTGGAGTCTACTTTCCAACACAAGTGGAATTATGCAATTTGGATTTCATTTACCCTGTCAAAAATCAAATCTCCCAACACTAGTCAAAATGAGCAGAATGAGGCTGCCTCAAGGCAGAGCGCTGTTGCAGTCAACGTTTGAAGGTCTTTCTCAACTCCAAATTGAGCTCATGATAGCTCATTGGAAATATATTTTTGTATAGTTATCATTTGACTCATCAAGCAAGTCATTTGGCCAAACATGCTAGGAGAAAACTTGATTTTCCCAAGGTCACTTCAGAGGTGCATTCAATTCTCCTGAGGCAATGGTATTTTTGATATTTCTCTAAAACCATGATACCTGTGTAAAAATTTAAAGAGGTGTTTCTTCCTTGGCATGTTTTGGACAAAAACCTCTCTCATTTTTCCAAAATTCA
The DNA here is from genome assembly GCA_034641835.2 of Pinus albicaulis. NCBI lineage: Eukaryota > Viridiplantae > Streptophyta > Pinopsida > Pinales > Pinaceae > Pinus > Pinus albicaulis. The sequence continues at coordinate 655,540,132 of CM076578.1, forward strand.
TCTTTTATTGCTCTGAAACATCTTTTGCGTGAAACTTATCCCGATGTGTGAAACAAGGGATTTTGTCGAAATGAAGCGAAATGAAGGGGATAAGGGGCTTCTAAATTCTTGGGGAAATTTTGAGAAGTAGGGAGGGATGTTAGGAAGTAGGGGAAAGTGTAATCATAGAGATTGATTGAGGGTAAGGAGTCCAAAAGGGCAAAACACAGGCCTAGCCTAGAAAATTGCCAAGTTGTGGCTAGAAACTAGGGTTTGTGGAAAAATGAGGAATTTGAGAAATCTCAGTGATGGGAAGTGTTTAATAAGGTATATTAAGGATAGGGGAAGGTGTGTGAACATCAGGATACAAGTTTTTCCGATGATTTGACCATCCAAGAGAAATTACCTCCAAAACCCTAGGAGAGGGAAATAGACCTTACCTAGGCACAACTGAAGCATGAAAAAGATGTAAAATGACCCAACGGAACTTGACATGATGATGACAAACCTTTGAATGATGACACATTCAGCTGAATGGTGACATGGACCGACATTTGGACAACTTTGGAAGGAGTGAAAACAAACCCTAGACCTAATGCCTAGTGACCAAATTTTGCTTGAAGACTCATTGAAATGACAAAATTTGACCTTGACACCTTAAAATCACTTTGTAAGAGCATGTTTGATCACTGAAGGAAGGCTGCAAAGTGTCTTACTCTAATCGACCCGATACCGAAAATCCCTCCAGATGTGCTCTTTCTGTCCGTTGGGCTCCCTACCCAATCTGCATCCATGAAGCCACATAGCCTCACCTCATCCAACTATCTATACCATAATCCATATCCCGATGTGCCTCCGAGATATCTCAATACATGCTTGCCTGCCTTCCAGTAGAGCTTGGTAGGCTTAACCATAGCTTGTGAAAGTTGGTTAAGAGCATAGCATATGTCGGGTCGTGTATTGACCAGATACATGAGCGACCCCACCAACTGTCGATAAACAGTGGCATCCACTACCTCCGCTGAAGTAGCATCCTCCTTCCTCCATCCACCAGGAAGAGGAGTATCAACAGGCTTGCAGCCATGCATGTTGAACTTCTCCAGTATCTCCCAGGCATACTTACCCTGAGAAACAAACAGTCCATCACTGCGCTGCCAAATTTCCAATCCCAGGAAATAATGAAGGAGGCCCAAGTCCTTCATCTCAAACTCTTTTGCAAGATCATCCTTGCATGAGAGTATCAACAGTTCATCACCTGTCAAAATCAAATCATCGACATAAATTACAATGATCAGCAACTTACCCTCCACCACAATCTGGTATAGGTTTGGATCTGCCTTGTTAGACACGGTCCTGTCAATCCCTTGTCATAATCAAATTCTCCAATATTCATTTCTCGTCATTTGCAGTCATTGATGTTACTGTGGTCCGGAAAAGAGTCATTTCAGAGTCAAGTTCTTATAATTGGTCTTCAAACATGTCAAATGATGCCTACAGGCTAGAAGAAGGTTCAGTAAGTTTATATTTCAAGATAGTTATTAATGCGAGATTGATTCTTCTTCAAAACCCTGTTTTGGAGAAGAAATCGTTAAATGTGTTTTCAAATATGTAATTATTGAAGTTTTTTAATCTTGAGAATTCAAAAGCAGCCTTGGTTATCCTTCACTAAGCCACGCCACCATCTCTGTAAAAGACAACAAAGAGATTCATTATTCAGTCTAAGATCAAGAAAACCGTGTTCAAACTTTGAAGAAGGAAGTTGATTATTCTATACGCATAGGGCAACGTCAGAGAATCACTAAAACAAGCTCAGCTGTCATGCATTTGAGGAAGTTAGTGTAAAGGAAATTGAGCAGCTTGCTGCTCTTTGTCCAAAGATTGTAGTGTTGAGTGGCAGAGCAGGCGATGGTGAAGAATTGACATTCTCCATCGATTTGCTTGGTCCCTCAGGTTTGCAAATGCATGAACAACTTCATATTCTGCATGATGCTATTTCAGAGATCAGGAATTCTCGTCTGACATGGGTAGTTGTGCTATTAAGCGAATTGCAGATGTGGTGAAGCTTCGTAATTATCAATTTCCTCAGGACGCTGTTCCCATGGCTCACCCTGTGCGTGCACATTCATATATTAAGATGGAAAATTTCTATACTGTAACAGTGTATGAGAAGGGCGCGGAAGTTGTCAGGATGTACAAGACCATGTTAGGGCAATCAAGGTTTCGTAAGGGAATGGATATTTATTTTCAAAGACATGATGGGCAAGCAGTAACTTGTGAAGATTTCTTTGCTGCTATGCGTGATGCCAATAATGCCGATCTTTCAAATTTCTTGTTATGGTATTCACAAGCGGGAACCCCTTTTCTAAAAGTGCAATCATACTACAACTCTGAGGGAAATACTTATACACTTAAGTTCAGGCAAGCAATTCCTCCTACTCCAGGTCAATCAGTGAAAGAACCAACGTTTATACCCGTGGCTATTGGGTTGCTGGATTCCAATGGAAAGGATCATGCAACCGGTGGGAGGGCCAACATCATATGGAGTCCAAGGAACTGGAGCTGGCAGAGGTGCATGCTACCCATACAGGAGGCACGCTACCCATATAGGGCGCGCTACGCACATAACACCAACAGCCAGTGTTAAATAACACGGGCGCTACGCACTTGTTGGGCGCTACGCGTTGGGTAGGTGCGCTACCCATATAGTCTCAGAGCCCGAAAAATTTCTCTCATTCACCCAGAGCCGTGCCAATTACAATATCAGATTCAAGAAGTTACTTGCTCGATGAGGAAGGATTTGATTATGTGAAGTTAAATCTTTTGAGGGAAATTAAAGTTCAACAACGAAGCTTAAGGGAGTATTTGAAAACTTATACAAGAGCGAAGTACTTCGACAAGGTAAAGCCGTGGAGTGAGCGATGTGATATTGCCATTCCCATGTACTTCACAAAGTGAGTTGAACCATGCATATACTCGTAAATTAGTAGAGCTGTATTATCAGTCAAATGTAGGATGCGGGGCATGCCTTACCAAAAAGAAAATTTTTGGCCAGAAATTTCGAGCTCTTTTCTATGATTTGCAACGATGTTTTAATTATGGTTGCAATAAAGAGGTATATAGTCGATGCTACAAGGAACTATATTCAAGGAGTCCGAGAGTATGGTAATGTGTCAAAATTAGAAGAGTTGTTGAACAGGTCGAAACATTATCCAACGATGGAAGCCATTTTTATTAAAAGGTTGTTCTTCATTCAAAAGGTAAATGTAACGTGGCAGTCATTGCAAATACTCTAGCATTCGATTCATCTTCAAATTTAAAGAATATATGTGGTGGATTTGATTCTTAAAATATCAAGACCTTTTTCTAATTTCAGTAAAATAGCCAACGCATTTCCAGAAATTTGAGGGCAGTTGTATAGGAATGTGCACAGTGGCATTCACGAATAGGATTGATCTGCTATTAATGACTTCATGTTAATAATCCAAATAGATCTGCGCTCCAATATTTGTCTCTTAATTGGCCATCAGAAGATTTCAAGGGAAACATTGGTCTGTTTTTAGGACAGAAGAATAGTTTTTTTCTATTTCTGCAATTTCAGTTGAAACAACGCCCTTGTTTTTGGGTCGATCTGTTTTCTTCTAGCATAGTTTATTTAATGTATTGAAAATCATTTGTAAAGGAGAGAGAGTTCTGAAAAAGCTGTGGGAGGAAATAACCCAGCACTATCATTGTACAATTTGACAGAGGAGTAATTAAGTGGTGCAGCTCTGTTTCATCAGATTCTTGTGGCGTAAAGCTTAGCATATGTTTCTTCTACTGTTTCATATGTAATCTCGTAATGTTTTTTCATTTCATTCATAATCAGTTCACTGAATGCTTTTGTAGTAAGATAGGCAGAATGCAATTTATTTTCTCTGCTTTGAAGGAGCGTCAGTATTTCTGTAATTTTCTTCTGTTGGAAAGGACTCATTGTTTAATGCCCTTTTCAGCTTTCTTAAACAGTCTTTACATTCCATTTAATTTCAATTTAATTGTTAAACTTCACTCCTACCTCGCCTTATGGAATAATCTGTGCCTTTGATTAAATCTCTGCTCTCGCTGTTTTTGCCCCATGCAGCCCAGAAAACCCAATCATTTATTAAAAACCTCATTCATATCTATTTACTAGCCTAAAATCAGTTCCCATTCTAGAGTCATCTCGCACCCTATTGCTCATTTTATCGAGATTGACTGGAGAGAGCCCTCTCCTGTCCTCGTAGGGCTAGCTACGAGGCTAAGCTTGGTTTGATGTTGCCTCGAGTTTTTCCTTCCTCGGCCCGAGGCAGATTCGAGTGCTAACATGCCTCACTCTTGGAGAATCCAAGTTCGGTGAAATAATTGTCTATCTGTGTGTACCAAGCACGAGGTGCTTGTTTCAACCCATACAACGCTCTCTTGAGCCTGCACACATGCGACTCACTGCTGAAGATCTTGAAACCTTCGGGCTGCTCTATGTACACCTCCTCCTCAATGAATCTATTAAGGAACACAGTCTTCACATCCATCTGATGAATGTGCCACCCCATCTGCGCTGAGAGAGCAAGAATCGTCCGTATGGAAGAATACCTTGCGACAGGTGCAAAGGTCTCCTCATAATCGATCCCCTCAATCTGTGAAAAGCCTTGGGAAAAAAATATTGCCTTTTACTTCTCCACACTCCCATCAACTGCCTGCTTCACTTTGTAGATCCATCTCGAACCCACCACTGATTTCCCTTCCGACCTCGAGACAATCTCCCATGCACTGTTTCTGACAATAGAATCATACTCTTCCACCATGGCATCTACCCATGCGAGGTCCTCCACAGCTTCCTCGAAAGAGGATGGCTCTGACACGATACACTTGCTCATAAGAGCCATGTATCCAATATATCGGTCAGGTGATTGTCTCTGTCTACGCTGTGATGTAGGTGCTCCTACAACCTTCTCTGCATCTTGAGCCAGTCGATCAGCTTATGTAGTGCGCTTCCGCCCTTTGATGGTTGGCACTGCCTGAGTAGTCTCTTCCACTCCATGAACCTCATCTCATGGCTGATCCACATCCTAAGACTCATCCTTAGGAACTAATAGCTCCTCATCTGCATGCAAGTGTGGCTCCCTCTCAAGTGAACACTTCATGGCTTTCTCCTCATCCAATTTGATATCCCATCGCACAGCAGTCTTGCGATTGTCTGGAAAATACACACGATAGTTGTGGGGCGTATCAGTGTACCCCACAAATATCCCAACCTCTGCAGTCGGTTCCAACTTCTTCCTGGCATCCTTTGTCACATGAATGTAAACAGGTGAACCAAAAATCCTCAAATGGGAAATATCAGGCCTCTTACCAGAAAACGCCTCCTCTGGTGTACTCATGCCAAGTATCCTATGAGGACAACGGTTCTACACATATACTACAGTATTGCATGCCTCCACCCACAAGTGTATGGGTAGGCCCTTATCATGCAACATCACCCGTGCAGCACCCACGATCGTTCTGTTCTTCCGCTTAGCAACCCCATTTTGCTGTGGGTTATGAGGTGCTATGAGCTCTCTTCAAATTCCTTCTGTGCTGCAAAAGTCCTTGAATTCTCCATAGATGAATTCACCACCATTGTCGCTCCTAAGAGCCTTCACCTGCTTCCCCGATTCTTTCTCAACTAGTGCCTTGAACTCACAGAAATTTGAGTATGTCTCGCTCTTCTTCTGCATGAAGATGATCCAGCACTTACGAGAAAAATCATCAACAAATATCACATAATACCTTTTCTTTGCTGTCGAAGCTGCTGAGAAAGGTCCACACACGTTTTTGTGAATTCTCTCAAGGATCGTCGTGGCGCGACTATCCTTCTCGTGAAAGGTGGCTTTCACAAATTTTCCCAAGGTACATCCCTTGCACTGATCTGACTGCGCAAGAGTACCCTTAGGAAGCCCAGTAGAAATCTACTGTAGTATCTTCAAAGCTCCATGGTGAAGGTGGCCCAATCTCTGGTGCCACAACTCGCCATCATCACGGCTCACCACTTCTTCTGCCTTGCCTGCCATTGCTGCGTAGCCATCTACCTACAATTGATAAAGGTTCTTAACTCGAACCCCTATCCTCCGAGTCTCACCTATTGCCTTACTGCGCAGGAAAGCCTTTCCTTCTCTAAAGACAACATCATATCCCTTGTCTTCTAACATTGCCACAAAGATAAGATTCTTCTTCAATCCTGGAACATGCATCACTTCCTTCAATACGAAGGGTTTACTAGACTCCCTCTCAAAGGAAATGGTACTGATACTGGTCGCACTGTATCTACCATCATCACCCATCTCGGTGTGCACTCCAAGATATTTCTCATCCAGATCAGTAAACAAATATCTATCTCCTGTCATGTGAAAAGACGCACCACTGTCAAGAAACCACACTGAACCCATCACACTTGAAACCAAGCATGCGATCAGTGAAAAATCCAGCTCAAAATGTGAGGCTAAGGCCTCTCTAGCTGCTGTCCCAGCAACCTACTTATTTTTCTTCTTCTGTGGAAAATTAGTGGCGTAATGTCCGTGTTGGTGACAGCGAAAGCACTTCACCTTGGAAATGTCTTGCTTCTTTCCTTTCGCACCGGATTGAGAAGCTTTCTTTATCTTCCCCTTCTTTGCTTTGGAAGCCAAATCGAAATTTTCATCATCAGAGTTCTTTGATGCAAATCCATCCTTGGTACTCCGCCTTATCTCCTCTTGCACAAGATCCGACCAAAGTCGCTCCCATCCTGGCAATTTCTCATGACCATTGACAGAGTCCTGATAGGAATTCCAACTCTTCGGAAGCCCAAGGAGAGCCAAGCTCACCAAGTCCTCATCATCAACAGTAACCCCCACACTTCCCAGCTCATCCCTACATTGGATGAACTTCGTGAGGTACTTGGGCATACTGTCGCCTTTCTCCATTTTTATGTTCTTGAGTTTGTCCTTGAGCGCCAACTTCCTCTGGTCACTCTTGCTTTGAAATAAATCTGTCAAATATTTCCACATCAAGAATGGAGAAGCCTTACCATGAAGGTTGGATACTATGTGATCCTTCACACCTTCCAACATAATCCTTCGACACTTTTCTGTCTTCTTTTTCCATGCGTCAAGTACGACAACATCACTATAAGTAGGATTTGGAATTTCTGCATCTATGAACTCCTTCAACCCATTGTCATCCAACACCGCCTCCATCCTGTCTTTCTATGAAATATAATTCGAGCTTCCCTCAAGGGCATACTCCAATCACAATCCGTTGAAAGACATCTCAACTTCGACACCAAGAAAACACTGCTGCAAATTCGAATTCCACCAGAACAAAACTCAACCGCTTCAATGGTTTGCAATTGCTCCAATGATCAATATCGCTCTGATACCATGTAGAGATTTGAATAAATGATATATTATTCACTGAGATTCTCCTGATCACACACTATTTTAGCTTCATGCATAATACAAAATATCTTCTACCATTGATCATTACATGCGGAAATAAAATCAATTGCATGCACACATTAAAACCACGAACAATCACACATATGAACACAGTATTTAATGGGAAAGCTTAAAGCTGAAAACCCCAACTATCTGTATATTATATTTCATGGAGATCATGTAAAAATCATAGTACAAAAGCTCCTCACAAGCTCTCATGCACACCCTCAATTGCTACACACTATCAAGCTAGATCTAGCAAAACACATGCTCCAATCCTTAGCCACTTGATAGCCAGTGTCTATTGCGTAATCAATGCTATGGGATGGATTCATTAAATAGATAAACCACCTGGCTTGTACTACGCAATCCTCATGGGATTCTCCACCTATCTGTGTGTTGCAAATAGCAACAGTATAGTCACAATTGATAGTTAACCTGCTCTTTCACCTATTTCTGCACTGGTCTCCACTGAAAATTTCCATGCACTGAAGTTAACTGATGAATTCTTTAGTTGATTAATGAGTTTATAATTAGTGAATTAATTAATAATTAATTCCCACCACTCTCACTAATTGTATCAATTAGTTAAACTGAATACAAATAGCTCAACTATGTTTAGATTAGTTAAACTGAATACAACTCCACTAACTTCCTCAATCAACTCTACCAAACTCTGTCACATGAGTTCTAACTAAAGTATCCATGCAATAGCTCCACATAACCCTCAAGAATAGCATAATTCCTTTTGTCATCTCTTGTGCCACATCTGTGCACTTAACTAAAGTGCTCCAAGAGAATAAGATAATGTTTAGAGTCTAAATATTATTAAGAGCTAATAATATTCGACATATCTATTTTTAGACTGGCAATCTAAAAATAGATTCCGCCCAATATGTCTAAAAATAGAATTCCATCTATTTTTTCCGACTTGACCAACCATCCACAAATAACATCCTGCAACTCACAGAACATGATCCATATATCTAAAAATAGACTTTGCGCCAAAAATAGCCTGCGGGCCCACTTAGTGAAGGTGACTTCTTTCCAATAAGCTCATCATCTTGTTGCAATCTCAACAGCATCACATGTTCTCTACACCAATGATCACATTACCAGACCTATAACAACCATTTGAAATTGAGACAAACAACTTCGATTATGCTATTGGTACAATTCTTACCCAACAAGGGCATCACGTGGCATATCATAGTGAGACACTTTCAGATACAGTATGAAAGTATCCCACTTATGATAAGGATATGTATTCCATTGTGCAGGCATGCCGACAAGGGAAGCATTACATTATGGGGAAGGAAATGATCATTCACACAAACCACCGACCCCTGCAGTTTATACATAGACATGGTAAGTTCTACAATGATCACCATAAAAAATCATCCACATAACTACAACAGTTCCATTTGAACATCAGGTACAAGAATGGAAACACCAATAATATTACATACTATCTTAGCCAACCACAGGTTATGGAACTTACCATTGTGCTTGACTCTTGTGGACACGAGACTTCGGGGTGGCCGCATTTTTACAAGAGTGATCTAGAATTTGGCACCACATATCAAATGATTGTAGAAGGAAAGAAAGTTCCATATTTTCACCTACAAAGTGAATTTTTATGCCACCTGGGATACCTTTATTTTACTTCAAGAAAGTGTGCTAAGATAATTTTCAACGCGCACTACAGTCGAGTTACTAGACATTTTGGGGTAGAGAAAATAGTGGCAATGTTGCAGAAATATTTTTATTGGTAGAACCTTTGATAGGATGTTTGGAAATACATCAAATCCTACATTTCCTATTCCATTTCCAAACCTAAAATCAATAAGCAAGGCCTATATACTCCTTTTCCTACTCCTAGTCGGCCCTAGGAGTCCATCTCCATGGATTACATGTCGGGACTTCCTTGTACAAAGCATGGAAACGACTGTGTTTTCATGGTTGTCAACGGATTATCTAAGATGGCCATTTTGGTGTCCTACAAGAAGAGTATCACAACCTAATTCACTGCCAAGATCTTCTTTGAACGAGCATGGTTACACTTTTGGATCCCACAATCCATTATATTAGATTGAGACAATAGGTTCCTGAGTGCATTTTGGTCAAGCCTCTAGTCGATGTTGGATACCAAGATTATTAAGTCCATGACCTTCCACCCCCAAACTAATGGCCAGAAAAAGTTTGCCAATAGGATGGTCATGCACATTCTACACATGTACAACTCAATGCATCCACACACATGGGATGAGAGCCTCCTCTATGTCCAACACAATTCCAACCACTATGTCCCATTAATGTTTCCATACCACTAGAATCTAATTATACATATTCGACTCATGTCTAGTTTGAAGTTGACTGAGTTACCAACTTCATTGAACACATTCAACACATCTACCAACAAGTTCATAGCATATTGGACAAAGACAATTCCAAGTACAAACAGTGGCATGATCAACATCGGGTACCACATAAGTTCCATGTGGGAAAAAAATTTTGGTAACATTTACGAAAGGAGCTCCTCGTTGGGGCTCACCGTAAGCTTCGTCTTCTCTATTATGGGACTTACACCATCACTAAGGCCATATGATACAATTCTTTCGAGCTCAAAATTAAAGTTTTCCTTGTCCTACACCCAATATTCAATGTGGACCAATTACGACCATAATTTCCCCCACTATTGGACACATCAGACATTGATGAGCAACTGACACCAAAAAATCTCAACACAAGTTGTATCGAGTAGGATAAGACTGCTAGGATCATGGATACAGAGATAAAGAACAATGACCAGCAGAGCATCCAACTATATCGAGTTTTCAAAGAACGCCAACTTCTTCACCAAGTCAAGTGGCTCATCAAGGAACGAGTTCAACAAAAATTTCCTCACCACGTGGAGGCTATGCACACAATGGAGAACATTTATTCCTAAGGTGGGAGGACTGTTCTAGGTGGATATTTGTGGCCACCCTCCTATTCAACCTAGACCTCCAGTTGGTTTCATCATTTTCCTTGATTGTAGCACACTTTACTATTTTAGCATTTTTTTGGGTCTTTAACTTCTCGAGTTGATTTGACCACCATAACAACATTTTTTTGAGGTTAGCCATAGGTGGTGGCCTACTGCAAATGTTTTAGTACTCGGAAAAATATTTTTAGCAAGGTATCATACACAACGAAGATCATATGACCAAGTTACAACCCCGACAAGTTGGTTTTCCAACAGTCCAACTAATCCCAACATGGCCCACAAACTCTTGGCGTTCATCTCCTCGAGTTATGGTTTTGGTTGTTTAGGGTTTTCCCTTTTTTTTCAATAATAAAAAGGCCTTGGAGCCTCACTGTAGCATATTTCAGAGGCAGGTATCCACCACATCTCTTATCAGAGATAAGCTACCATCGCCCAAGTTATTTTATCTCCATTCTATATGTAAGCATCTTTCAATTCTTTGATATTAATGAAATGAAGATTTATTTCTACTACATATTTGTGGTTATGTTAATATCTATATTTTTTTGTGTTCCTACATAAGTCCAGTCCAAAATGATCCTATAAGGGCTCACTTTCATCCATTTTTATTATAAATATACAAGTTTTAAAGAAACATATTTTATCTTTGTCTAAATTTTCATATAAATCCTTTTTTGGATTTCACATAGTTATAGCATCACCATTAGTCTACACATCACATAGTATTTCATCAATCATCAAAAAATTTATCAACATCACTATTCCCTATTTCAACCAACACATGCTTAATCCAAACTTCTTTGCTCAAAATATCCCTAACATACATTGCTTCTAGGTAACTATAAGTTATCCTAGAAATTTATAGTAAGAAATACAAGTTGACCATTAGAAAACCATGAATTTCTGCATACATACATATGTATGTGTGTGTGTGTGTAGATAGATAGATGACATTGACAATAAAATTTGCAATTGAGATAAAGACTTACAAATAAGAAAATTGAGTTTTTTTACTTTAGATATTATTAAAAAACTCTTAGATATATTGAAAACATAATTAAATGTTCTTCAAATATTCTAAAAATATCTTGGATTACCTTTAGATATACTTCTAAAATAAATAAATGAAATAAAACTGTCAAATCTATTTAAAAAATTTCTCGACTTTGGTTCAATTCTACCAAATACTTATTGGATCAATAAAATTATAATTAGAAATGTTGAATCAATATCATATCTATAATATGTTGAGAAATAGTGAGATATGTGAAACATCTACAAAATTACTTCTAAAAAAAGTTGCTCTGGTCAAAACCTAGCTTCTCTTTTGTTAAATCCATCTTAAAATACCCAAAAGTAAATTATACTTAGCTTTCCTTTCTTGAAATCCATTTCAATTTTGTGGTCTATATAGAAAATTAGTGTCTAGACCTTCACCTACTTTTTCTTTGACTTCCCCTCACTAGGGCTCTAATATCATGTTACAAAAATCAAACACACGAAGAATCCAAGAACACAAGGGAACTTGGACGAGGAAAATACTTCTTGTATATCAAAATGAAGAGAACTTATGTCATATTTATTCTGAGGAAAAACCCATAGAGAAATCGAATGAATGTTTCACAACATTCATGGATGATATCCCTAATACACCCCTCAGTGTGGATTATACACCTCGCCTAGAATGCTTCAATCTAAGCACTTATTTGCATGAAACTAGCCAAATTCCCAACATTGACAAAAACTAATTGAACTAATCTCTTGGAAAACAAATACGTTTATAGTGAATGAATGAAAAACCCTAAAATGAATTAAATGTGCTATAAGTCATTAATACAACATTAAATCATAAATTAGACTATGCCAAAAACTAACTTTTAATATGCCTAAGTTTATGGTCTAAATGCTATTGTGAACTAAATAACTAACAAAGATGAGCAAACTTTTGAAATATTCTTATTGCTTGGTCACTTCCCATATATGTTTCATGATTCATTATGCATTAATATTTTATCTATTGGTTCCAATTACAAGATTGGAAATGTGTGTCCAATTATGGGTTCTTTTATGTTTTTCTAGATGGTAAATTTGAACAAGATTGTCACTATTTACTAAATGATCAATGTAATAAGAATTTTCCTTGTATTATGAGTTGTTGAGTTTGAAAAGAGGTCATTAATGGGGAGAGTTACACTAATGTTAATTTTCATCTTAATTATAATAATTTGAATGAGTTTCAGGATGCTTCCTCTCTGTGTTCTCAATTATTCAACATTGTCTGAAAGGTGGGGCGTTGTTTCTCACTTTATGGAAAATTCCACCCCTAATGCAACTTAAGGGCCATGAAAGATTCAATATTCCACAAAATAAAATATGCCACATGGATCGATGGAATTGAACCCTAGTGGAGGTGATGTCACCACCCTTTCTTGACCAACACTCGAGCCCCCCATGGTCTAACTGTAATGAATTCTCCAAACAAGCATAAAAAGGTGCTATGGGGTTAAAGTTTATTTGTGCTTACAACACCTCTTTATGTAGGTGTACCATTTACTATTTGCCTTACATGGATCATCATATATACACTAGTCCATCTAGTAATATCAACAAACTAATTCTGATCTTGCTAGTAGCATCGTTAAGGGAAACCTAAATGTGAATGCAAATAAAATCCCATGGTTATGACAATGAGTTATTATGGTATCTCTTCATGTATACTATAGCTAGTGATTTTTCATTTATTCCATTTGTTTTATTCTATCCACATGTTTTATTATTTACATGTCATTGTGATGTTGTACTATAATATGATGTATGGAGTTAAGTTCAAATAGAGTTCACTTGTTCAAAATTCTAACAAAGAGGGTATCAAGTCTTCTTTCTAAAATTCGAGGAAAAATATATTAATATTCCATTCCTTTCATTAGATTCTAACAAACCAACTATAATTTTCCAAATAAATTTATCTACGAATATAATTCCATATATAAATCAAAGCAAACATCATGAAAAATAGGCTAGGGAGGAGATGCTTTTTTTTAGAGTTGTGAGAGCTAATCTTGAAAATAAAAGAAAAAATGAAACTTTAAATCTTTGCTTACAAAGGTTTTAAGAAGTTGATGGTGAGATATTGACTTTAATGGCTAAAACTAAGTGATATGTGATGCCAAACAAAGTGAATGGTAGTTTCATTTTAAATGTAGATAATTTTGATGATTGTAGCTCGGGCAAGTACTTCTACATTGGCCTAAGCGTCTAAGCATGCAAGAAGTTGTCCAAAGCCCATTTAGGAAAGTTGCTCTAATGTGAGCTAGTTTTTTTTGTAAATTATCCTAAGTTAAACTTAGGAAAAGCACATAATTGATTATTTTCACTATTCAACAAAAGAAACTTAAGAAAGTAAAATAAAGTTACTAGAGTACTTATTTTTTAATCTCAACCATTAATATCAAGTGAAGCTGGATCTAATCTCAATCATACTCAATCACTTTGTAGATTAATATTAGGGATTTAGCTCAATGTAAAGCTATAAAATAAAATCCAAGAAGTAGGAGAAGGACACACAATATAGCAACACAATCCATTAAGAGAGGGATTTTATCAAGTGAGAAGTGTGATACTCAAGTGTGCCATGTCTAGGTACAAGGGTGTAGCATAGCAGATCCAAATAAACCAAGGAGATTGATGACTAATCTAGGTCCTAATATGTTGGATTATATCCAATTTATGTTGTAATTGTGTTTCTTTGGTTGTGCCATTATCCTAGGATGGGAGCCCAAGTAGGGAATAAGATATTAATGAAAACAATTTTATTAGGAAAAATATGTTTGTGTCACTTGTGATTGATATTGGTTTAATTTTATTTCCACAAATTATGTTAAGAACATATTTGCACTTTTATTCCGTGGATCTATAATCATTAGGTTAATAAAGTTTTTGAGTGTTATATTAACATAAAATATAACATGGTGTACAAGATAAAATCTTTGTAAACCGATCTCTAAATCATGCAGGAAGACAAGCTCAATGATAAGGCTCACAAAAGCCATGTTTAGCCATGCTCGTGTGACACAAAAGAGTTTTTCTCAGCGAAGAACAAAAAAAATTAAGGTCATACATTGTACGATATCGATATTGTACAAGCTAAAAAAAAAAATTCTAAGAAAACTTTAAGTTTATAAAATATAAAAAAAAGAGATAAAGACGAGAGGGTTTGGTAGTTGACCTGACCACCAAGTCACCTAGCCACTGTAACAAAACCACTAGCAGACTCGAACATCCAAGGCCTACGTGCATACAATGTTATCGACAGAGTTGTAAGGGCATGTGAGGCGAATATGGCGCATCCATACAAGGGCTGAGTCTACCATATCAAAAAAATAATTGTCAAACATTGCAGTTGGGTCAAAACATGTGTTAGGGGGCACGATTCAAGCAATGACAAGGGACAAATCGATTTGAGACCTAGAAGTTGTTTATTGAAGTAGGTATCCATATTAAAAGTGAAATGGAGGCACAAGGAAGGAAAAAGTTGTGGGACACAATTCACAAGTGTAGCTAGAGCAACAGATCATGTATGGACTCGTTGTTGAGCCTCATAATTGTTTCATTTTTACAATCCTTTTTCACATATTTTGACTTCCATAACCATCAATGGGCATCAAATCAGTGGATTCAAATCTTGACACGTATATTATTGTCTCATATTTCATATGTTACTAATGTTCTTTATTATTTTCATAATATTTGCATCAGCTACTGGATTATGATGTTTATGTGGCCAAAATCTGATTCTACAGCTGAGTCCATTGTTGAACAAGATCCAAGGTGCCAACTAGAGAAAAATATATATGGGAAGATAGTGATTATTCTACTCATTGTTTTCCTCCTATCTTCATGAATCAAATTTATGAAAGAATGTTCCAATCGAATGGTCAAAGGTGAAGGTCAAAGGGTTAGCTACAACAAGCGAGCGAGAAGAGAAGTAGACACCTCACGATTTTCTTTGTCAAGTAGAAAATCATGACCGATTTCTGATAGGATATATTCTAAGATTAAATTATTATTCTGTTAGCTAAAAAAAATAGGAACATTTGTGACAGAGGCTTTATAAAAACCACGTAGCAGATATGTTATGCATCATTGTTATTATATTATACTATGCAACAATGAGCTCTTAAACTTTGTTTTAATATAAAAATAAGTTTTCTTATCTCGATGCATGGTTGATCTTTAAACCTAGTTTTGTTGCCATCTTCTTGTGGAGGGCCCCCTCAAGCAGTAAGGTTTCTTTCAATTATGTTATTTCAATTTCTTAATTTCATGATAAATTAGATGGATGCATCCCCTAATGTATCTTTATGTCAATTATGAATTGAGAAACAGATTAGATGTGTAGTGTTAATGTGAAGCATATGATTGAGTTCATAGATAGAAAACAATTTGGTTATTTTATTAATTATTTTATTTTATTAATTCAAGAGCACATGAATTGAGTTGGCATTAAGAGTTAGAATTGATAATGAGATTGTAATTTTGAGAATCATAAAATTAGTTTGTAGGTTTCATTTCAGAGCATGAGTGTTGTGAGTTTATTTCAAAAAAATAGTGGTTTATCAATTTGAGCAAGTGTGAACATAGTTTAAATTCATTTTTATTTTCCATGTAAGAGTGTGTTTATTCTTTTAGAAATAAAGTTCCTTTCAAAGCACATTTTATATATTTTGCAGAGTGTGTGTGAGTATTTATGAGTTAAATTTCATTTGGCAAGTGAGATTAATTTATGAGTTTGATATTTTTGTTGGTTGTGTTGATTTCATAATTAGATATAAGTGTGATCATCTTTCTTAGGATTATTTCAATGAATAATCTAATGATGTGCACTGACAATTTAATTCAACTTAAATAATTAGGATTCTTAGCACATATAGTGCACGTACACTTCGTCAGTTTACTAGCCCTAGTCAATAATTTATGTAATCAATTTAAGACAATTAAATTGACAAACATTTTGGCACCGTTGTCGGGGAAGTGTAAATAGGAATCTTGCCTTTTTATTTTGACAATGACATGCATAGGGAAAGAGATTCTAGAGGTAGATTTGTAAGTAGAGGTAGAATTTTAATTCCAGCAACACCACTCACCCCATCATGACCTCTTAGTCCCACACCATCCACCCAAACTCGCATACCATCCATTGGAGGCATGCATAGGCTTCCTAAGGTACTAAGATATGAAATCCAACCTAGAGAATCACCAACTTCATCAACTAAGGCCGTACATGAAGAAGAAGATCCTACATCCCCAACAGAAGGAGTAATTTTCCTAACTTCAACTAGAGAACAAATTCTAACTCAAGAAATAGAATTCCCTAGTGAATAAGAGGAAGAAGAAACCTATTTTAATATACCATTGATAGAGGAAACCAGAATAACTAGAAGAGGAACAAACAAACCCAATTTTGGAACCTTACATTAGTTATGAAGAATATACAATGGGTGGGGAAGGGGAAGGAGAAGTACACAATGTAAATTGTGAACATCTTAGGATTGGAGGTGGAAGATGTGGAGGAAGAGGAAGAGGAGGAGATAGAAGAGAACTAGATCCTATTGGTTTTCCTATATTCGATGAATATACTACAATAACAATGAAAAATATCTCACCCTCTGTCCTTTGTAACTTCCATGGATTAAGAAGTGAGGATCCTGAAACATTTCCTTTTGAGTTTGAAGTTTTATGTAGATCTTATAACTATTTTCTTGACTGTCAAAAGTTGAAATTGTTTCCAGCAACTCTTAAGTATACAAAACTAAAATGGTTCATGGGTTTAATAACAAACTCTATTAGAACATGGGAACAAATGAAAACAGTATTCTTAGATAAATACAAGGATTACTGCATGCCCCATAACCTTAAGCATGAATTTCTCAAAATGATGCAAAGAGAAGATGAAAATATTGAGGTTTTAATTGAAAGGTTTAGCTACAATATTAAGAGAGTTAAAATGGAAAATTTAGATGAAGACACTTTCAAAGCTCTCCTATTAAAATCCATCAGAGATGAATGGATAGATATCCTCAACATGATGGGAAAAGGAGGCATTTCTCAGTTATCATTACCAGATATTTATGAATTATGCATACACATTTCAAGAGGTAAGTCAAGAGTTGGAAAGAGTTCAAGAGATCATGTTATCTCTAGAATTAATAAATATGCAACCGGGACAGTAAGCGGGACTGAAATAGGAAATTTTCTTGATAATTTTAAAATGGACATTTTAGGGAGTCTTAGTGAAAAAATAAACACCTTAAAATTACAAAACAAGAAAAAAGTTTAAAGTGATGCCTTGTCTATATTTTGTCCAAAATTTCAAAACAAAAATTCCTTGAGAGAATGTCCCCTTGATTTGAAAATCATATAAACTTGTGTTATATGTGCAGAAAAACATGATACTAAGGAATGTCCTTTGATACCAGGTCTTAAAGTTGTCTATCAGGAAGAAGTAGTTCCAAATCAGGTATATCCTATTTGTTTTGTTGCTAGAATACCATGGCAGAACGAAGGATTTAACACTCAAACATATGCTCAACCATTACAAAACAATTGGACTGCACCTATGCCTTGGAAACCTTGGCCTCAACCTCAACCTTGGATTCAAGGATGGAAAAATACTTATGTAAAATATCCAAAATATCCTCAATATCCTCAACCTTACCCTACTTTTCCACCACGATATTTTCCTTAGTCTCTCAAACCACCTCAAGTTCAATCCCAAAATCCAAATCCACAACTTTCATTACCATTTCCACAAAGACCAAATCAATTTCCTGCCCAACCACTTCCGAACCTGAATAATAAAAATTCACAACTAGTTTACAACACAGAAGGGAAAAATCTGCATACCTGTATGACAACTCCATTAGATCTAAACAATGTTCAACTTAGATGTGGTAGAGTATTATAAAATAAGTCACCATCTATTTGTATTCAGGAAAGTGAAAAGGATGATCATTTTGAGGAGGATACATCTCTTCATGAGGACAGAAATCCTCAAAAGAAGGATGACCACTCCGAGGAAGGGACATCTCTTCATCAAAAATAAAATATTCAAAAATAAGACACTCCTACACATTTTAATGATACTCCAATAAACTAAACTCCCATTATGGAACAACCTTTAGTATCTGTTTCAAAACCACCTTTTCCTAAAATATTAAAAATTGATAACGGAGTAGAAAAATATATTCTATTGCCTGACTATGATATGTTGCATGAAGTGAAGAATGTTTGCATAAAAATTCCTTTGTTACAGGCCATTAAATAAATCCCAATTTTTAAAAAGAAAATTAGGGAGTTAAGCATTAAAATACCAGGAAGGAAAAGAAAAGAAATCAAAAGAATTCAACTAGTTGGAAATATTGCAGATATCGTGATGGGAAAAACAACAATTCAAAAATACTTAGATCCGAGAAGTACCATTGTGAAAACACACATTAATGTTGTCGAAATACAAAATACATTGATTGATTTAGGAGCATCAATAAACATCATGAGTAAACAACATATGGATCAATTAAGACTTCCTAATCTTCAATATACACCTACATTGTTACAATTGGCAGATAGATCTGTAATTAAACCCGAGGGTGTGTTAGAAGATGTATATGTATCCTTAGATTCTTGGGAATATCCTGTTGTCTTTATGATTTTAACACCCAATAAAAACTTAGGAGGACACACATTGATCCTAGCAAGACCATGGTTAGCCACAACTGATGCTTTTATAAGTTGTAGATCTGGTGACATGTTTATCTCTGATGGAAGATCAACAAAGAAATCTACATTGTACCCACCTGCAAAAAAAATGACAGAAGTAGAAAGTGAAGAATGGATAGATGATGATATTGATATATGACCAATTTTTTCTACTTCACAAATAGATGAAGAAGATCAAATTTTAAACTTAATGGAAAATAATGAATCATCTTCATATTGTGAACCTAGTCAAAATTTTCAAGAACAATGTAATATTGAATATTTATCATCTCGTCAAATGTCTTTACATTATATGGAAAAATTTGGCAATTATTTAATAGATATTTTTCCAGGGAAAACTCTGAATATAAATCATAACTTGGAAGAATCTCAAAAGAAATAATTAGTGAAAATGCTACAAGAACATTCCTTTGCTTATGCATGAGAATATACTGATTTGAAAGGAATTAACCCTAAAACTTGTATGCATCACATATATATAGAATAAAATGCCAAAGCAATCATAGAACCACAAAGGAGGATGAATCCAAATTTAAGGGAAATTGTTAGGGAGGAACTAAAAAAACTATTAAAGGTGAACTTCATTTATCCTATATCTAATAGTCAATGGGTTTCACCACTAGTAATTGTTTCGAAAAAGAATGGAAAATGCAGAGTGTATTGACTTTGAATTGATAAACCACAAGAAAACGAACAAGTGGAGTCTGCTAATAAATTAATTAAATCCATTCTTACCAAGATTGTGCATCAGCATAGAATATATTGAGTAGAAAAGCTTCAAGAAGTTGTATGGGCATATCGTACCACATGGAGAAATACTAGATGACATACTCCCTATGAACTTGTTTATGGGAACCAAGTCTTGTTTCCTATTTAATTTCAACTAAAGACTTTCAAGACATCAGTAAAATTGGGTCTTGATATTTTATAAGCGCAAAAACAAAGGATGGAGCAACTAAATGAACTAGATGAGATAAGACAAGATGTTATCCAAAGAACCAATCTAGTTCAGCAACAAAGATCTAAGTGGCATGATAAATATATAAAAGAGAAGAAGTTCCATTCAGAGAATTGGGCCCTACTTTTTGATTCAAAGTTCAAATATTTTCAAGGAAAATTTCAAACTCATTGGCTTGGGCCTTATGAGATTGAAACAATCTTTGATAATGGTGCAGTCAAAACCAAAACTATTGATGTAGAGAAAATTACCTTCTTTGTATATGGCCATCGATTGAGATTATATCATAAGCCATTAACAAGGGAGGAATTTGTTGAAAATTTGCAGAAACAAATTGATTTAAAGCTGGTTAAGAAGGATTTTCCTTCTCCTTCAGCCTAAATCACAAGGTCTTCTTTCTTTTCTAAAAAAAATAAGAAAATAAAATAAAATGAAATAATAATAAGAATAAAAATTTATAAACATGAAAACCAACATACGTTGGCATGATTATACATAAAATCTAGGTTGAAAACCAAATCTTCTTGGCATTCTAATTTTCATTTCTCAACCCCAATTTGATTCCCATTTTTATTTATCTCCCTCTTTTTCATTCAAAATAAGTAGCTATAGAATTGCTAAGAATCTGCAGCTTTTAAAAAAATATGAAGCTAATAGTGACAGGAAATTATTGATTGGAACAATTGAAGACTCCAAAAGAGGAATGATCAAGCCAGCAAATGAAAGTACCTAAGGAAAAATCACAAGCAACAACCAAGCATTAGAATTATCAATTCAAAGTTATCTAAGTATTATATTTATAATAAAGGTAAAAAATTAGAAGTATGAAATAATAGAGACGTTAAATCATAATTATTCTTTCATATCATCTAAAACTAGCCGTAGAATCCCATATGTCATCCATCATTACATTACCGCTCCATTTCGAAAACCTTGTTTTTATTGTTAATTTTGCCACTCATTCATTTATACTCTGTTCTTTTGAAAAATTGTTTTCTTCTCTTCCTTTTTCATATCTCAACCCTACTCATATCTCTCATTCCACTTTTGACCTTTCTTATATCCCTCATTTCGCTCTCGACCATAACCCATTTCCATAACCCTATCACAGAAACAATTGTGAGAGAATACTTCACCACCATGGGGGTAATTGTTCAGACTGAACCTACTGGGAAGAAATTTATGGAAGGATATCCCCAAATCAAGAAAATGTTAGAGCAAGTGTAATGGTGGGAATTTATAGAAATTTTTTATGGATTTGACAGAGAGGTGACCAAATCATTTTCTCGAGCTTTTGATTGAACAAAAGTTAAAATTGGAGATATCATAATAGTGGTGACAGAGTCTTCCATAATTGATGCCACTGGGATCCCAAGGGTTGGAGAAAGATGGTTTAAAAATAGATGAATTGAAGGGGATGACTGGAGGATATTCTTAAAGAATCTAGGCATGGACACCATTGTTTTTAAGAAAGGTATTCCTAACACAACCTTTAAAACTAAATGGAGGAATTTGCTTCTAGTTATCCAGAAATTTATTACATGTGAGGGTAGGTTTGGTAGTGTGTTTTTCTACCATATTCTTCTCATGATGCACTTTATTGACAGACATGAAATAAATTTACCTTATTTCCTACTGAATAGCTTAAGGAAAATGTGTGGTAAGACTCAGAGGAGGATACAGTTTTTTGAAAACACTATATACCGCCATGACCTTGTTAAAATTCTCATTGAAGCTCATTTGGAGAACTTAGGAGATAATTGGGAAAATTTTCTAGTCATAAACCACTTTAAGGAAGTAAAACAAGAAATAGCCAGCAGTAGAAAAATAAGGAGAAGTTGAAGGAAAATGCTTGAAAGCTCTGTTGAAAACCCTCCATAAAAAGAACAAAATTCAGAAGATGAAACTCCTTTGATGAATATTTTGGAAAACATGAGCAAGAAGGATGTTAGAATAAGGGTCAAATGAGAAAAGAAGAAAATACATCCACCAAATAAACAAAGGCAACTAAAACAGAATAGAGAAACATTCAAAAACAAGAACCTCCTTCATTCACTATAAGGAGAAGTGCAAGGATTAACAAAACAATAAAGAAACCATGCACAAATTATGTTGATTTATAAGTGGAGGAGGAATCAAAGTTTCCCTCACCTATTGTTTCATCACCAAAGAGAAGGTCACCATAAATTGACCAAGTACAGAAATAGATATATGATTATATTGAGTCTTTGGAAAAGAGAACATCTTATTCAAATCAAGAAGAAGAAATTCAGTCTGTCAGTCCACAAGAACCTCCAATCATCAATACTCTAAAGTAGGAAATCTTTGAATTGGAGACACTGAACAAACACCTCAAATAAGAACATGAGACCTTAAAAGTACAAAATGAAATGAAAAGGACCCACAATGATAACATTCTCTTACAACAAGGTGTATGGCATAAGAAGAATAAAAAGCTTAAGGAAAAGAACAAATCTCTTAAAATAAAGGTCATCATCTTAAAATGCAAGATTATAATGAAGAATCCTAGGATGGCCATTCCTAGAAAGAGAATGAACAAAACAAATTTGGATGTATTAGCTCAAGTTTCTAAAGCAGTGCAGCACTAAACAAGAGACATCAGTTTTGAATCTTTTCATGAGGACATGCAATGACCTCCGTGTGGGGGAATGTTGAGCCTCATAATTTTTTCTTTTTTACAATCCTTTTTCAACTATTTTGACCACCATAACCATCAATGGGCATCAAATGAGTGGATTAAAATATTGACAAGTATATGATTATCTCATATTTCATATGTTACTAATGTTCTTTATTATTTTCCTAATATTTGCATCAGCTACTAGATTTTGATGTTTCTACAGCCAGAATCTGATTCTGTAGTTGAGTCCATTATTGAACAGGATCCAAGGTGCCAGCTCGAGTAAAATATATATGGGAAGATAACGATTATTCTACTCAAAATTTTCCTCATATTTTCATGAATCTAATTTATGAAAGAAGGTTCCAATGGAATGGTCAAAGGTGAAGTTTAACAAGTTAGCTACAATAAGCGAGCGAGAAGCGAAATGAACGCCTCATGATTTGATTTTTCAAATAGCAAATTGTGAGCGATTTCTGATAGGATATATTCTAAGATTAAATTACTGATCTGTTAGCTAAATAAAATCTGAACATTTATGACAGAGGCTTTATAAAACCGTGTAGCAGATATGTTATTCATCGTTGTTGTTATCTTATGTTATGTAGGAATGAACTCTTAAACTATGTTTTAATTTAAAAATATTTTGTCTTATCTCGATGCATGGCTGATATTTCAACTTAGTTCTGTTGCCATCTGCTTGTGTAGGCCCCCCTCAAGTAGTAAGGTTTCTTTCAATTATGTTATTTCGATTTCTGAATTTCATGATCAATTATATGGATGCATCCCATAACATATATTTATGTCGATTCTGAATTGAGAAACACATTAGGTGTGTAGATTTCATGTGAAGCATATGATTGAGTTCATAGATAGAAAACTATTTGGTTATTTTATTAATAATTTTATTTTATTAATTCAAGAGCACATGAATTGAGTTGGCACTGAGATTTTGAATTGAGAACGAGATTGTAATTTTGAGAATCAGAGAATTAGTTTGTAGGTTTAATTTCAAAGCATGAGTGTTGTGAGTTTAATCCATAACAAGAGTGGTTTATCAATTTGAGCAAGTGTCAACATAGTTTAAATTAATTTTTATTTTTCATGTAAGAGTGTGTTTATTCTGTTAGAAATCAAGTTCCCTTCAAAGCACATTTTATATATTTTGCAGAGTGTGTGTGTGAGTCTTTATGAGTTAAATTTCATTTTGCAAGTGTGAGATTAATTTATGAGTTTGAGATTTTTATTGGTTGTGTGGATTTCATAATTAGATGTCAATGTGATCATATTTCTGAGGATTAGTTTCAATGAATAATGTAATCATGTGCACTCACAATTTAATTCAACTTAAATAATTATTATTCTTAGCACTTATAGTTCACTTACACTTCGTCAATTTACTAGCCCTGGTCGATAATTTATGTAATCAATTTAAGACAATTAAATTGACAAACACTAGCCACTACAAAGGAAGTTGGGACTGAGCATGAAGGTAGAGCAAGATGACTGGCCTATGTAGATAGGGGTGGTGGTAGATCGTGAGGAATGGCCACAAGATGAAAATCAATCTACAATAGACCAAGTTATGTGTGGTTCAACCACAAGTGTTGGAGACACCAATTGAGGTAGGTAGAGCTGACATTTGCATTGTCGCAAACAATTTAGGGAAAAATGTCAGGGTCCAACCAAAAAGAAGTTGGAAGCAAACAAGTAGTCGATTGACACAAGAAGCAGCGCATGAAGGCCAACAACCATCGAAAAAAAGTGTTGAAAGGTTGATCATATGGATGCAGAGGATAGTATCAAGAAGTGAGGTAGCAATAGTTTTTTATTTAGGCAGCATGCCAGAGGTGTGGTCTAGGCATGTAATAATCTAATAAGCTAGCAAGCTAATAATAGTTGGATCTAGCCAAGGAGCTGAGATAGAAACTGATAAAACTAGTATTTTCTAGTAGGGTTAGCCAGGATATTCTCTACAGAGTGTATGAGGCTTGCCAAAAATATTGGCGGAGCTCAACCCTCGAAGTGAGAGAGGGAGACCGTACCAATCCAAGGCGTGACAAAAAAAATTTAGTTGATTTTCTAATTTGGAGATGGTAGCAACCAATATGAGTATTAAGGACATGTTAAAGGGTTCTTATCACTTCAATCCCTAGAAGGAAAGGGTTTCAATTATTCTAATGTAAAATGGCATATGAAATTTTCTTAACACCAAACTCGCCCCACCTATAGATGTTGCAGATCTCGCCATCCATAACAAAAAATATGTGAAAGCTAGAAGAGCCATCTTAGATGGGGTGAAGGATTATGTAATTCATCACTTGTCTATGAAGAATACAACAAGGGAGATGTGGTAGGATATAACCAAGCTATACCATAGTGACAATTCCAATAGGAATATGGCATTAAGAGAAAAGCCCCAGAACACCAAGATGACAATAATATATATGGACTACTTATCTCACTAAGATCACATAGGTTCATGATGAGTTGGCCATAGTTGGGGAAAAATTTATAGATATACAGATAGAAAGGATGGTCCTGAATGGTTTCACCAAGCCACGAGATCCTTTCATCAAGGGCATCATGGCATAAGAGAAACTTCCAATCTGAATAGAATGTGGGATGATTTCATCTAGGAAGAGATTCATGATAAATATCTATTAGGATTTAAGCACAAGAGTGATGATGAGAATCTTGCTCTTCTCATTTAGGAAACAAGGAGAAAAGGAAAAGGTTTAAGTATGTAACAACCCCTTAATTAAATTATACAATTAATTATGTCAATTATGAAATTTATAATAACACACAAAATATTCAACTAACTAGCATGGAATTTTTGAAACACGAACATATACGACTTACCTATAGGGAAGATATTATTTACTTTTGATTTCAGAGTTGAACGTTATTTGGATCCCATTAGCCGCAAAAAGTTTTTCGAGATGACTCTCCACCCAACCATAGGATTGGTTGCACATAATATTTCTACAGTTGGCCACCCCTGAGCCCTCAATCAACTGCTACTTCCAAGGAATCATTTGTCTCATAACATTTTTCTTTCAAAAGAATGAATAATCACATCCCCCTCTTCATCCATTAAATTGAAAAAATGGTTCCAAAAATGGAAAGGCATCTGCATGCACACAATCCATGTGTAAACATGCCAACTTTTATTTCTTTGTTTTAAGTCTTACTTGATTCAATATTTCTCTTAATTTAACTCGTTCTTCTTTGCTTCCTTTTTAATTTTTGTTAATTTTACCTATTCTTACAATTTTATAATTTACTTTTATATATTTATTCAGAACTCTAATTTATTATTTATTATTACTGTATTTTATTCATTATTTTTTATTTATTTACTATAATTATCTTTTATTTATTATTTATTTACTATTATTATATTTTATTTATTATTTATTTACTTATATATTAATATTAATATTATTTATTTATTTATTTATGATTAATATTATTATTATTATTACGAGACATTACATGCTCCCCCTATTTAAGGAAATTTATCCTGAAGTTAAGTTGAATCATTTAAATTTTTATTTTATTTTATTCAGTTAATTATTACTTCATGTTTGCCATACACCCTCTGTTGAAATAGTATATCGGTAGGCATCGAAATTTTCCACATCACCTGGGAAATCCCAAGGAATCTCAGTCATTTTTCCCAACTTTCACAACTAGGCATAAAGCCTCATCAGTCTATACCATAGCCCAAGGCTAGCCCCAAGGATCACGCTAAGGCTTAGACCTCATCTTCCCCAAGGAAAACATCCAATCTTAGTACTCAATGACTCTGGGTGTCTTGCAAGTTTGTCCCACTCCCTCCACACTCACTAAAGTGCACAACCCCAGACATTGAACTCCTTACACCCCCACTATACTTCGATATCCCAAACCAATATTAGGCACTCGGCGTCCTCAAGATGGTCCCATATCCCCTCAATATTTATCCATTAATAGCTATACAAGACAAAGGAACCATTGGCATATGTAGTGTTGATTGAGTCTATCACTTGTCGATATGGTGTTACATATTCTCCCTCATAGGCATGGGCTCCCACGATACCATCAAATAAACTGACTATCGGCCCATTTATGGATTTCCTGTCAATCATCACATCTCAACATGCACCCAATGCATTGGATATAACATCATAGTATCAGAAAAAATAATCCACATGCCAAGTCTTGCATGTCATCATGAGAACATAACATCATTGTTAATCACAACATTCTGAATAATAACAAATTGCATGCTCATGCATGCCATAAAATCTGCAAGCAATTACCACATGCTTCACCTTGTGAAATACCATCATAATTCATAACATAAACATATGTGCATTAATATATATTGTGACATCACACAATAAACTATACACATGTCAATATAACCTCATATCATAACATCGTAATCATTTTTCCACATTATGCATATCATATCCATCATGAGCATAAAACATCATTCATTAAAAAAAAAAAAAAATAGGAATTAGATGTGCCATTATCCTCTCATAATAAATATGTCCAATTACCACATACCATCATATCATTAACCCTCATCTCAAAATTATACTTCAACAGTCCTTTGTCGACATAACAATTAACTGAAACCATAATTGGAATTAGTATATGATTTAAACAATAAAACATGATTTAGACACTCCGAAAAAAAAGAATATGTAAGCTAAGTTATGCAATCATATCTTGTTCACCACACACTTTAATTAAATAGATAAGGAAAGTCATGAAAAATAGCATCTGCACCTTCCCAAGTAGTTGCCTTGGGCTATATTGGTCCCGTTGAACCTTGAATAGTTTAGCATATTAGTAGTTTAGTATGTAACTTCATATCATATGATCTCTTCTTAATGTCCATAGTTAGGTTTGTATCATTAAGCCTCAATATGCACTTGAGATACATCTTGATTCTTCCCACATAAATACATGTCCTTAACATGACTTCATTATCTGCATACATGACATAATGAATGTATCAAAGGATGGAATCTCACTATTTAGACTAATTATATGTCGCTTCAGTATCATTCATGGTTATTTGTAAATATGAATCACATGCCTCCTTTCTATGGCATAACTTTCTTCTTTCCTACACTTATCATATGTTTTGAAATCATTATTTCTATTTTTATGAGTATTGGATTTCTATTGAGCCTTGAAACCATCCATTCTCACCTCTTCGAGAGGTGGTGTCCTCAAAGAAAGATCAACCCCAAACTAGTTCTATTTCCCATAATCACCATGAATCCATCTAGTTACTATCAAACTATAAGATTCCAATCACATCATTTTCATTCGATTGACATTTTCTAGTAACAAATTTAAATATAATAAAATATCATGTTTTAGATCCAATGCTCCACCTTACTTAAACCGCCATACCATTATGGAACATTAAAAGATGAAACTAATGTGCTTCTTCCAATACGTATTTTTGGTTAATCCAACTTAATGACAAAAATATAGATTTTGGTATATTCGCAAGTAGGTTGTTTTTAAACTTTAAAACATGTGAACATGCAATGGCTCTTTCATGTCAATATGTTATGTGTCTAGAACTACCTTATAAAGTTATGCGAATGGGCTTTCTAACCAAATTCGATCCAAAAACCACCCTAATCGATGTGTGATTTCTAATGTCATTTGTCATAACAATTAATGCATGTTATATTCTCATAATATAAAATCTTAAATAAACACCCACCACCAAAAATAGATATGTTCAACTATAAGAATAAATTTACATTATAATTTAATATAATATATCAATAATAAATGCAAGTGAAAATATTTTCAAAATATTGAATTGAATTTACTTAATTCTATTAATATATTTATAAATTTTCAAAATGCATCACAAGAATCATCTTGAGTGGGCCTAATGGTTAATAACATGTGTTTCCTCCTAAGAGGTCACAGGTTCAAAACCAGAGGGGGGTAGAGTATGTATGCCTTCTTAGACTTAGCAGCGAAATCGTTGCATGGAGGTGGGTCCCTTGTCCCACAAACAAGAGGATCTCATACACCAACTTGGTGGGTCCCTTGTCCCACAAACAAGGGGTATCATACACCAACTTGGTGTCTGGCTTGGCTGTGACCTTAAAATTCAATAATAATAATAATAATAATCTTCTTTTATTAACATATAAACTATACATTATATCCAAAAGAAGGAAAAAATATACTTCATATATATATAATTTTACTACATAAATAAAATATATATTTAAAAATAAAACTTTATATTCCATACTTGCCTCTTTTTATAACTATGTATACTATACCTCATGAATTTAATGTACAACCTAAAGTCAATGCTAAAGTTAAAGCTCTTTAATATTATATGATTCAGATCTCCAAATTTAAGCATGTTGCTAATCTTAATAACATTATCAAGATAATGTTGTTCATCAAGATAATGTTGTTCAATTAGTATTTCAGTACCTAACTTATCTCTTGTTAATTTTTCATTCAACGCTAATTTTCATTTCCAAATTATTTATTCGTTACACCTTATTTATCTGACCATATAATCACCTTCAAACGAATATTTTTTCAAATAAACAAAACAACCACTTTCGATTCTTTTTTTTCTTTGTAAGTTATATGGAAATATTTATATTATGAGAAAATTGATTTTACATTGATAGCATTCATGTTCCAAAAAACGGTGTGGGAACTCATAAACTAATAGACTGACCCTAACTTGTTCCCATGGTTCTACATTTAACCAAAAAGGAATACAAGATACGCATGGAAAAATACACAATGAAGGTTCCATACATTTCAGGTGTTGGGCTTACCAAAAGAAAAACATGCGCACATATAGTCTAATAAGCCATATAGCTCGCCATGGTTGCATAATAGAAATAAACAAAACATTGCCCAAAAAGAAAACTAGTGTCATGCAAAAGTACTAATCCAAGACAATAATTGGAGAAATTGCATTAGAATTGCCTTGAGGTATTTCTTCTACAGGTGCATCGATGACAGTTGGAGTGTGAGGTTGTGAATTGGAGCCAGAATCAGAGTCAGACACCACGAAGTGTTCCACCCGAGTTAGTTTGGAGACTATGCCATCCATGTTGTACATTATGTGTCAGAGAATTATTTTGATCTCCTCTTGTCCTACAAATAATTGATATTGATCGACTTGCTTATCACTGATGACCATGTGAAGTCTCCAATTATCCGTATAGAACCATTGAGTAAAAAAAGTGCAGTCTCGTGAAATTTTCTCAAATACAAAATCCATCTAAAAATAAAGCCACTAATTTCATAATATGAGTAGTAAGCCCGATCACTAAATTCTTTGGCTCTCAGATAAAAAAATCTCAACTTCGAGAAAGACATAAATAAGTAACATGATTTGAATTTAGATTATAATACATTAAATATTTAAATGCCAATACGTTTACCATAACATTACAAGTCAATGTTTGATGTTACATTGGTCAAAGTTATATTTATGAACGGAAGGCTCACACCAATTCGTTGTTCATGTTATTTGATATAACCTTTTGGATATCCTTATTTAATTTTTTTTTTATAAATATTGTTTTCTTTATCTCATAATGGATAATTCCCAAGTTTCACTTATTTATTTTTATTTCCAATACCGGGTAATGGTATGGTTCTCTTAATATGAAGCATCATTTTTGGTATTTAAGGAATCTTTAGCAATGCATGAATTTATCTATATAACTTAATATGTGAAAAATAACACACTATGATGATAAGAGTCACAATTTTTATTAACCATCATATCATCCTTAGTAATCTAAGGAATCTTTAGCAATGCTTGAATTTATCTATATAACTTAATATGTGAAAAACAACACACCATAATGATAATATATGCATGGATATAACTATAGGAAAGATTTTGTTTGATAGAACAAGGAAAACCTAAGGAAATAAATTTGAAGACTCTTAGTTGATTTCCCTTGAGGGAAAGCACATGGAAAAATAAATAGTAAAATGATTAATTTTTTAAATAATAATCTAGTATCTATTTTTCTTTTGGTCATTAATTTTATTTATCATTATACGTAGTGGTAAAGTCGGTGTAAGGCGACTAAATTACTGTAAGGTATAAAAAAATGTTAATAATTTAGTGGTAAAGTTGGGGTAAAGAGCGGTGAATTGTGAGGCATAAAAAATGTGTTAATAATTTAGTTTTGTATATTGTAATGGCGTTGTTCATGGATGTCACAAATTCATATGGATAGGAGATTTCTTGTCGGAATCCGGTAAAAAGAAATTTGAAAAATCGGAGGAAATCTTTGGAATGTTTGAATCATTTTTGTTGGTGCAAATGGTTCGGCACCACAAGAACCCACTATGACACCCAAAATCCCTAAAGTTTTGACAGCGCAATCAAGATTTTTACAATTTTACGCGATTTTTTCATAATCTTGCGAAAATTCCATTATTTTCCACATAATTTGTGAGATCTTTTCGAACTACACTTGTTGTAATTCATCATTAAAGGCTCAAAAGAAATCCATCCATCA
This sequence comes from Pinus albicaulis, assembly GCA_034641835.2. Classification (NCBI taxonomy): domain Eukaryota; kingdom Viridiplantae; phylum Streptophyta; class Pinopsida; order Pinales; family Pinaceae; genus Pinus; species Pinus albicaulis. The sequence goes on from CM076578.1 coordinate 655,571,495, forward strand.
TTATATTGAATAATTATGAATTAGCATGGATAAAATTTTTGGGCAATATGACTTTAATTTCACTCAGAAGTGAGAGGTTAAATTTATTTGTTTATTCATTTAACTTGTCCCTATATATGCGGTACGCTAAGGCTCTATTTACAGATATTGGAATTGAACTTTAACATGATTCTAATAAGTATAAGAGTAAGGAAGCATAGACTTAAATTATTTTTCAATTTGTTTGAGGTCTCTTATATGTTTGCATGCAATTTTAGTTGCTCTCGTAAGTGAGAAATATTCTTGAACTCAAGTCAACACTATGCTAAGGCTTTATTTGCAGTTATTAGAATTGAACTTTAACATGATTCCAATAAGTATAAGAGTAAGGAAGCATAAGCTTAAATTATTTTCCAATTTGTTTTGGGTCTCTTATATGTTTGCATGCAATTTTAGTTATTCTCGTAAGTAAGAATTATTCTTGAACTCAAGTCAACACTACGCTAAGGCTTTATTTGCAGTTATTGAAATTGAACTTTAACATGATTCCAATAAGTATAAGAGTAAAGAAGCATAGACTTAAATTATTTTCCAATTTTTTTGGTCTCTTATATGTTTGTAATTTTAGTTGTCCTCGTAAGTGAAAAATATTCTTGAACTCAAATCAACACTACACTAAAGCTCTATTTGCAATTATTAAAATTGAACTTTAACATGCTTCCAATAAGTATAAGAGTAAGAAAGCATAAACTTAAACTATTTTCCAATTTATTTGAAATCTCTTATATGTTTGCATGCAATTTTAGTTGCCTCTGTAAGTGAAAAATATTCTTAAACTCGAGTCAACACTATTCCAACAACTCCAATGTCACTAAAACTTAAATGAGGGTTTTTATAACATGGTCTTCCACGCAAGGAAAATCTTAAATTATTCCGGACATTCTTTCGCAATATGATAGATTTTCAAGGAACTTCGCTGGAACTTAAATCCTACAATTAAATCTAATGCATTCATCGTTACCTTTAGTTATTTTAGACTACTAAGGTCCATTTAATTGTCGGTGGCCCCTTCAGTTTTTTCGCATGCAGCCACGCAAGATTTTGTTGTGATTCCTGCTAAATACCATTTTGTTTATATTCTATAAAGCAAGGACTAACGATGTCACTTTCATCGTATGAAAAAATAAATAAACGTTCATCTTATTGTATCCACACCATTCCTTTTTATATACCTCATGATGTAAAACTCCAATGGAGATTTTATACGATATCTTAACCCATAGAGCTAAACTTTCAGTGCACTTCCATCGTTCACTTATCTTGAAGTACGTGTTATTCATAATGTATATTGTTTGCAGGTTAATATCTTATAGAGTACATGATATTCATACTCTACTCTATATTGTATGCAGGTTAATATATTATAGAGTGTGTATAAATGCAAAGAAGAAGTGTCTAAGTGTATATTTAATAATAATGGTATTTATTTAATAACTTATATAATAATTATTTTATTTTACAAATTTATATATAAAATGTTAATATGCATTTATTATAAAATTAAAAATTAACAATATTGTTTTTTTTTTCAATATATTTTGACTAAATTCCCCTATGTTATTAGAAGCAAAATTATTGATACACATATTTAAGTAAAACAAAAATTCAACTTGTATTTAAAGGTTATATAGAGTCAAGTTATATAGAGTCAAAACTTGGCTCTGATACCATATGCAACAACCCCACAATTAAAATATATAATTAATTATATCAATTATGTTATCTATAATCACACACAAACTATTCAACTAATCAGCATAAAATTTTCGAAACACAAGCATGGACGACTTACCTGTAGGGCTGATATTCCTTATGATTTCGGAGTTGAACGCTATTTGGATCTCGCTAACTGCAACAAAATTTTCGGGGATGACTCTCCACCCAACCACAGCGTCAGATGCACATAATATTTTACAACTTGTCACCCCAAGCCCTCAATCAACCACTAGTGTCAATGAATCATTTGTCTCACAACATTTTTCTTCCAAAAAAATGAATAATCTCATCCCCTCTTTGTCGATTAAATAGAAAAAACAGTTCCAAAAATGAAAAGGGATTCACATGCACACAATCTATGTGTGAACATGCCAACTTATATTTATTTGTTTCAAAATTTACTTAATTCAATATTTATCTTAATTTAACTCTTTATTATTTTATTGTTATTTACTTTTTGTTAACTTTACTTATTCTTACTATTTGTATAATTTACTTTTATATATTTATTTAGAACTTTAGTAAATTATTTACTATTATTATATTTTCTTCAACATTTATTATTTATTTACTATGATTATTTTTTCTTTATTATTTATTTACTATTATTACATTTTCTTTATTATTTATTTACTTATATATTAATATTATTTATTTATTATTATTATTATTACGGGGCATTACAGAGTAGCAAAAATGAGGAATAGCCTCACAACAAAAGAAATTAACTAAAGTCATTTTTTGTTCCTATCATAAGATGAGACACTAAACTTCAGAGTGTCAAGAGTGGAAGAAGGGTGGAAAATGTATACAGTCAACTGTAGTTGCATTGGTAGAAGTATCCATTTCTTTTTCCCTAAGGTTGATCTCCCTCCATGACAACTAGTATTGTGGCTTTTTATCTTGGTTTCCTTGAACAATTTTTCTTAGAGTTTGATAGCCTTTGCTTTTGAGCATATAGATCATATGATTTGGAAGTTTAGGAGCTCCCTTGCATCCAATTTAGGGATATACATCTATAAGTAATTTTTCTATCTTTCAAATCTTTCAAGCCAATTACTTACCAATCACGTGGAAAGTTGAAAGAATGGTTTCTCTTATGATTGATATATTTTGAAATATTTTGGGGGCATTTCAAATCCAATCCTCTATTGATTCAAGTTGAATTTATTTGTCTTTCATGACTTGAGTGGCTTTTGTGGCTTCAGCCCAAATCTCAATGCCTTGGATAAGCCTCTAAAGATTCTTAGTGATAAGGGCCCTTGAGAATGAAAATTTGCTTTTTAGACCCCATCAACCCAAAACATTTGGGAAAACAAGAATTTTCCAAGAGCCAAGCACCAATTTTTTATTTTTTACTTCCATAGACCAAATAAATCTAAATAAAAAGTGTCTTATTTTTTCTAGGATGTCTTTTGGGATCCATCCTAGAGAAATCTAATAGGATAAATTCAAACATTGCTTTGACCAAAACCAATATGTCTCCTCAAGATAACCAATCACTATACCATACATTTAATTTTTTCTCCATTTTTTCTAAGGGCCATTTCCAATCCCCTTCTTGTATTCACTATTTTTCAAGTAAAATACCAAGTATTTTAGCCCTGTGTCTATGTCCCCTATTTCTCAAGTTTTTCCAAGAGCCATTGATAATCCCCTTTCTTGTACTGGTTAGATTTCAAGTGAAGTCTCGGTATCTTAGTCATGTGTCAATTACCCCTACCCAATAGAGGAATACCTCATGAATTTGGTTATTTTCGGCCTCTAAGATTATCAAGAACAAAATAAAATGTTTGATTATATCTATTCACATTCCTATGACTTTGCAAAATACATCCATAATCTATCTAAGTTTTGCAATCATATTTCTTGAATCTTCATGAAATATTAGTATGTCATCAACAAAAATAAGTTCAAGATGGGCCCATATATATACCTTTTAAGCTTGTATTTGCAAAGGTTACTTTTAGAGATATTCTAGGGCTGTCTACTACCAAAACAAAGAACACAGGTGTGATAGAGGACATCCTTGTCTAATCCCCTTTTTCAAATTTCAAGAAAGGATATGCATAGTCACTAAGAAAAATGTCAAAAGATGCCAAGCTTATACAACTTAGAACCCAAGGTACAAAGCTATGGCTAAAACCCAAATGTATGAGAATGAGCCTAATATATAATTGTCTCACCTAATTGAATTTTTGGGATAGATCAATCTTTATCGAGATATTTTTGTTCCATATTCTTTGTTGTGTGAAGCTTTCTTGTACCACTCCCATCACCTTATGGATTTGTCTTATTTCCAGCAAAATGAATTGCTATATGTAAATCTGTCTTGATATGATACCTTTTAGTATACATGGAATGAATTTGGAAATAACTTTGCAAATGCAATACATAAAGAAATGGGCCTAACGCTTTTAAATTTTGTAGGACAATCCATCTTTGGAATTAAGGTAATGAATGTTGAATTATATGCTACCGTTGCTTGACCTATGGAGAGAAATAACTCCACCACTTTCAAAAGATCGTAAATGAAGTTATAACAACCTAGAAAGAATTATAAAGCGATATTGTTAGGTCTTGGGATTTTATCCTTTTAAAATTTGTGTGAAGTTCGAAGAAATTCTTCCTTACTGACTTCAATCATTAAACTTAGGTCATCCTCCTAACTGAGAGAGTTAAAGAAGTAGCTCACTATTTTGATTACTACTACAATAATGGCTTTGAGTTCATTTTTATGAGTGTTCAAATAGTTCACTCATTTGTCTATCATTTTAAGAAAGGTTGGTACCCTTGAACTATCATCCTTATCAACCCCATTAATACTATCAATATTTCTATTGAAATTTGCAATTTGATGAAAATATTTGGCATTGTCATCTCTTCCTACAACCAAGTTATCCAACTTTTAATTCTCTAGTAATTTTCTTTTTCCATGAGGAATTTCATATTATTGCCATTTAGAATATTGATTTCTTCTTTTATTCATCAATAAGAAATCCATGACCCTCTCCATTAGCAATAATCTAACTGATCTTCAATTTCCACAAGAAGTCTCTCACCCTTCATCATTTCCTCCTTGGACCACTTCATGACTACTTGTTTTTCTCTTTGCAAGGTATGTTGAAATTTGATGGGGGTGGATTCCAATGAGGAACCATTGAAGGGTTCAAAATTTCTTTGATGTTTTCCTATAGTTTTTCATCTCTTAACGAATCTAGGTTCAACTTAAATTGGATAGGAGGATTCCCTTGGATGGAAGCTAGTTCTAAAAGCATAGATTATGATTTGAATCTCTGCTAATTGACACTCATTGTCAAAATTGGAGAGCTTATTCAAGGAAGGATTCTAAAAGCAAGAAAATAAAGATTCTTTTACAACATAGGCCTCACCCATTCTCATATTTCTCCAAGATGGAGAGAGTTTTGCATGCATGATGCCCAATATACATTTAATCTCTGGGTAAGAAATAAAGAAATTATAGAATCAATTTTTTCGGATATTTAGACACTTGGGAGTTAGCTAAGTTCAACTTGGTCTAATGTGTATATTAGGTGAAACTGTGTTTTTTAGTGTTACTTTGATATGCATTATTTGTGTTGTTCCTTTTTAGACAGTTCTAGACTGAGGATCTATGCCAAAGCATCTAAGTAAGGTTTTTATTTTGATTTTAATTAGATGACCGGTGCTTTGAAATTTTAAATAGATGTAAATCCTAAGTATTTCTGAGAAAATAGAAGGGATGATTCTTCAATCCTAATTGAATTAATCTTCAAATTGATTTGAAAAGGAAGAACGTAAGAAGATATATAAATTACTAAACATTCATATTGAACTTTTAATTTATCATATTGATCATATGCATATAGAAAACTTCTATAGCCAAACATTACACATTCAAGAGATGATATAAGGAAACAATTAAAATAGGTAGAGGATTAACCAAGACAGATAGTTCAGTTAATTAATCTATTTAAATGATTATAACTTTTCAAGGGGCTTTCAGATAGATTGGCACTCAATCTATTCTTACTAAGATATTCTATGTTACCTTGAACATGTACAGAGAAAATAAAAATGGAAACATAAATGAATTACTGGAATTACTCACAGAGATACACAAGTTGCTCAGAATGAATCCAAAATCCTTCTATTATCTTCAGAAATATCTTTAAAAATTACAATCATATCATTGGTTCATCACAAGGGTTTAACCCTTTGTCCTTTGAATTAAAAAATACTTATACAGTTTGAGTCAAAATATCTAGACTTGAATCAAAATTTATTACAAACTAAAATAACATCCAAATTGTTTTCGATATTTACAAAAATATAATTGGAAAACAACAAATCTGAACAAAATTTAATACCTGCATAGATCTCGAGGACTATTGTTTAATGACTGTTGCTTAGGAATCTTATTTTATGTTCACTCCTCCTGATAATATGTTGTATGCTCCTACTTTTTTGGCTTCTGGTTATTGAAATTCAGCATTATGTTTTATTCGATGAGCTCACATAATTTATCCCATCTCTTATCATCTGGGATAGAAAAAATTATTTAATTTTTATATGACTCGTAAACTTTAGTATATTTTTCAAAAGTAGGCCTAGTTAGAAACATTGTTTAATTTAATATTGAATGAATAAATCATAATTTGAGCCTTCGATGAAAGCTTTTCCAATTATAATTCCTCTGATTTTGACAAACTTGGTTTTGTCTGAAGCTATCTCATGTAACCTATGTTGATAATCTTCAAGTGGAATCAATTGGACACCTATACCTTGCAAACCTGGGAGTACTTTTTGATGTAGATAATTGAACTTTCTGTGAAATTTCTTAATATGATTTTCTAAGTTTTGACATTTATTCTCAAGTTGCAACATCAAATTCCTTTTTTTCAAAACTTTTTTTTTTTCCTCTAAGACTGCTTCAGTTCTATCTTCTATCCCAAACTCTTCAAGTTCATCCTTTATTTTATATTTTAAGACTTTAATGATCCTTGTAGTATCCCTTGGTTTATGATCCATGTCTTCTTTGATTTTTGCGACTGTTTCTTTAGATCTCCACAAAAGATATTCTTGCTCAAAATAATTTCAATAGAAAGTCATAACTCTGTTATAGATGCATTAATATCAATCTAGATATTTTCCTCGGACTGAGATAAATTCTATGCAATTAATGATTCATTCTCATAAATTTGTAATTTCTTAATTAACTTAAAATTCTTTGATTTTTGTCAGATATGAATTATCAGTTTTGATTTTACTTTCTTGAACCTTTTCAAGTTGCACTTTGAGTTTCTCAATTTTTTATATAATCAAAGATAAATATCCCATGGCCCTAGATAATTTCTCTGTTGTATTTTGATTAGTAGTTTCTGTCTCTATTGTGACCATTGTTGTTGTAGATGCCCCTGTTATAGATGTACCTATTATAGAGGTTATCACTGTGAAAATTCTTGCTGCAACATTGATTTGTTTCTCTCTTTCCTTGATCATTTTTTCCATTTCAGCGTCTATCTTTTGTATTTGCATATTCTGTTCAACAATCATTTTCATCACGTTTTCCTTTTCCTTCTCTAACTGGCCAAATTCTTGTACTTGTGGATGTTCAAAGGTGGGTAGCTTCAATTATTTCCTTAATGCTTGTATATCGACATTTCTATTCTTGATTATCTCTTTTGCTGCCTTAACATCTTTAGGATCTAGTCCTCATTTTAAAACCAAATCTTCAAGTCCTTTGATTCTTATATCCTTAGCTTGAGAAGACATTTTTTCTAGTTTTAATTGAGAATGAATGTTATTTAATGATGCTTGCAGCTTAGAATCTTCCATAGCAGAACTTGTCAAAGATGTATATAAATTTGATCTACAATATGAATATGCTTGGTTTAAAAATAAAATAGGGAAGTTTTATAATCTTCAATTGTCTTTGGTACAGGGACCTTTGGCTCTAGAAATTCCAATTGGAAATGTCCCTTCTCACTGTCTAATGCTGAAAGTAACATGTTCTGTGTTGTGGATGATTTCTTCCAAAACTATGCATATGTCGAGGTATTAAGTGCTTCATTCTTATTTTTCATTTCTAGGAATCGATAAAATAAACTATGTTGTCTTGAAGAAGGAGATTAAGGATAAGATGAAATTGTTATGGTTTCCTATATCTTTTGTAGTGTGAATGGTGATTCACCTGTAAAGATAATTGTAGAAGGTCCTTCAGAAGTTTGGACTTAAGGATTCTTCGTCCTCATTTTGTTGTTGTTGTCTTCCTCCTTTTTCATAACTTTGAAAATTTTTTGTTGCAAATATGACCCTGATGGAGAATGATTCTCTCTCGACCTCATTAACTCCTTCTCTGTAGTCTTTGGAGTCTCTAACATTGTTTGACTAGAAATGATTTCTTCAACTTCCTGTAAGGTATTCTCTTCCAAATCATCTTTATTTGCAAATTGCTCAATCTCTGGTTTGTGCATATGAGTATAAGGTGTTGACTTATGTGCAACTCTTACTGATGATAAAATTCCCATAGGGTCATAAGACCAACTAAAACTCAACTTGAAATTAATTTGTTAAATAAAGCATCAACCTCCTTCTCTGCAGCTCTTGTCTTGACAATAAAAAGTCCAACTTGTGCTTTCAATTTAAATTGAGTTTTTTTTCCCTAGAAACAAAATGAACATCATCTACATTCATCATTTGCCTAATATCTTCAAGAGAAAAAATTCTCATTGTGAGAAATATAAGAAAATTATATGGTTGTAATTCACATCCATAAATCCTATTCTCAGTGAAATTCTGGTATAAATACCAGTCTCCATCTTTGGTATGTCCACTCAAATGTAAAATTCTCTTGATATCAGTTGAAACTCTAGGAACAACATCACTATTTAGTAAGAAATTTGGCACATATAGAAATTGATTAACAAAATCACTAAATGAGAATTCTTCATAGTTCTTTCTCACTAGTGATGTCCAGTGAATACCTGACTGAGGGCTACCAGTAGCATCTAAATTTTGCAAATGGAACTTAAACCTTTAAAATTGATGATATAGAAACTAGTAAACCAATATTTATTTATATTTGAAGGAACCTTCTGCACTCAATTTTAAGAATTGATCATGGATTGCATCGGATAAAAACTTATTGTAATTGAACATTACTGAAGGATTTTTACCCGAGGAAAATACTAACAGAAAAACAAAAATGACTTCATCAACCCATTGGTCACTGGGGTATCCTAATAGAAAAGACACTAAAGAAATGACCTGCCTAGACATTTCAGGGAACATAGTACCTGAATAGAGAGGATTGGTCCTAGGTAACTTAGAATTCTCAGGAAAGGAATATTCAAAAATATGAGCTATGTTTGAAAATGAAAACTTTTGGTAAATTTCTATTATAGCATCAATGGAAAATGGATGCAATGGTTCTTCAGGAATTAGCTGGAGGGATTGGAAAATTGATTCATGAGTTACATAGAAAAGGGTCTCATTTTTTGGGTTATTACAACTCTTTGGCTAGGTAGATATAGAGCTCCACACCAGGCAACGAATTCTGGAAAATGATAGGTCTGTGGGAAACAAAATTGAGGTAATAGGGACTCCCAAAAACAAAATTCATCACTGGAATCCTCGTACTTTTTAAAGGCCCAATTGTGAAGTTCATATAGATCGAATTTACAATTGGTCTCTGCAATCTTAAAGTGAGTATGTACTAATGGGAGTTCATCTAGGTTAATCATAGGTGGTAGCAATGGATTATTTGTAACCATTTTTTCTTTTTCCTTATGATAAGCCATCAGGAAAATAAGTTGTTAAGACAATTGGTAAGAATATACTCGGTTGGAGGATGATTGTAGGTTGGAGACGACAATTGGAGGTAATTGTCTGGTGAAATTCTCTTGCAAAAGCATTCTCTAGATTGTAGCGACAGAATGAATGTGAATGGTTGGTTTGAATAAATGAAATTTTTTTATTTTGCAGTGGATAAATGTTTGAATAGGCTAACTATTATTGGCACATATATTATTTATGCAGATGGACTTTGGTCGGATGGATGTCAACGGCCATTTGAAAGTTTGGTGGGAGTGATAACAACAATTAGTTTGGTGATATGCTGGCATGAGGGATAAGATGGCATAGGAGCTAGCGACAGGAAGGTAAAAGTGGAAGGGTGGTTTTGGGGGCAGGGGGGTGGGGGGGGGAGGGGGGGGTGTGCGAATGGTAAATGGTTTCTCATGAGGGGGGTACCACAATTCATCCGGGATTTCCATGTATCCAATGAGGGGATCTGACAAATGGTTACAGATAACCCCCTGCTACCACTTGTGATTAACCTAGATGAATTGATTTGAACACCCTGCAAAGATTTTAAGGACTGATGTTTGATGATTTTTCCTTAGGAATCTGATTTTCTATTCACTGCTCCTGGTAATATGTTTTCTGCTCTTGTTTTTCTGGCTTCTAGTTACTAAAATTCAACATTATGTTTTATTCTATGAGCTCACATAATTTATCCCATCTCTTATCATATGGGATAGAAAAAATAATTAACTTTTTGTACGACTCATCAACTTTAGTATATTTTTGAAAAGTAGGGCTAGTTAGAAATAGATGTTTAATTTCATGTTGAATGAATAAATCATAATCTAAGCCTTCGATGAAAGATTTTCCAATTATAATTCCTCTGATTTTGGCCAACTTGGTTTTGTCTGAAGCTATATCATGTATTCTGTGTTGATAATATTCAAGTGGAATTAATTGGACACATATAGCTTGCAAACCTGGGAGTCCTTTTTGATGCAGATCGTTGAACTTTATGTGAAACATCTTAATATGAGTTTCTAAGTTTTGACATGTATTCTCAAGCTGCAACATCAAATTCCTTTTTTTTTAACTTTTCTTTCCTCTAAGACTGCTTCAGTTTTGTCTTCTATCCCAAACTCTTCAAGTTCATCCTTTGTTTTAGATTTTAAGACTTTAATGATCCTTGTATTCTCCCCTGGTTTATGATCCATGTCTTCTTTGATTTCTACTATTGTTGCTTTAGATCTTTGCAAAAAATATCCTTGCTCAAAAATAATTTCAATAGAAGGCCATACCTCTGTTATAGATGCATTAATATCAATCCAAATATTTTCCTTGTCCTAAGATAAAGTCTATGCAATTCATGATTCATTCTCATAAATTTCTTATTTCTTATTTAACTTAAAATTCTTTTGAATTCTTGTCAGGTATGCATTATCAATTTTGATTTTACTTTCTTGAACCTTTTCAAGTTTAACTTTGAGTTTCTCAATTTCTTTATATTTCAAAGATAAATCTCCCATGGCCCTGGATAATTTCTCTGTTGAATTTTGATCAGTAGCTTGTGTCTATATTGTGACCACTGTTGTTGTAGATGTCCCTGCTGTAGAAGTACCTGATATAGAGGTTATCACTATGGAAATTCCTACTGTAACACTGATTTTTTGCTCTCTTTCCTTGATCACTCTTTCCATTTCATCTTCCATATTTAGTATTTGCATGTTATGTTCAACAATAATTTTCAACATGTTTTCCTTTTCCTTCTCTAACTGGAAAACTTCTTGTGCTTGTGGATGTTCAGATATGGGCAACTTCAATTTTTTCCTTAATGCTTGTATATTGGCATTTCTATTCTTGATCATCTCTTATGTTGCCTTAACATCTTTAGGATCTAGGCCTAATTTTAAAACTATATCTTCAAGTCATTTGATTCTTATATCCTTAGCTTGAGAAGACATTTTTTCTAGCTTTAATTGAGAATGAATGTTATATGATGATGCATGTAGATTAGAAGTTTCCATAGAATAACTTGTCAAAGATGTGTAAATCATCTCCCATGCTTGCATGTGTAGATAAATTTTATCTATAGGATGAACGTGCTTGGTTTCAAAATAAAATAGGGAAGTTTTATAATCTTCAGTGGTCTTTGGTACATGTACATTTGGCTCTAGAAATCCCAATTGGAACTGTCCCTTTTCACTGACTAACGTTAAAAGTAACATCTTATGTGTTGTGGATTATTTCTTCCAAAACTCTACATATGTCAAGGTATTAAGTGCTTCATTCTTTTTTTCCATTTATAGGAATCAATAAAGTATAATTTGTTGTCTTGAAGAAGGAGATGAAGGAGAAGATGAAACTATTATGGTTTCCTCTATCTATTGTAGTGAGAATGGTGATTCTCCTGTAAAGATAATTGTAGAAGGTCTTTCATAAGTTTGGAATTAAGGATTCTTCCTCCTCATTTGTTTTTTTTTTTTGTCTTCCTCCTTTTCGGAAATTTGAAAACTATTTGCTGCAAATCTGACCCTGATGGAGACTAAATCTCTCTCAACCTCGTTAACTCCATCTCTGTAGTCTTTGGAGTCTCTAACATTGTTTGACTGAAATGATTTCTTCAACTTCCTGCAAGATATTCTCTTCCCAATCATATTTATTTGCAAACTTCTCAATCTCTAGTTTGGGCATATGAGTATAAAGTGTTGACTTCTGTGCAACTCTTACAGATGATAAAATCCCTAAAGGGTCATAAGACCAACTGAAACTCATCTTGAAATTCATTTGTTTCAATAAAACATCAACCTCCTTCTCTACAGCTCTTGTGTTGACTATAAAAGGGCAAACTTGTGCTTTCAATTTAGATTGAGTTTTTTGTTTCCTAGAAACAAAATGAACCTCATCTACATTCATCATTTTCCTAATATATTCAAGAGAAAAAATTCTCATTGGGAGAAATATTGTAAACTTATATGGTTGTAATTCACATCCATAAATCCTAATCTCGGTAAAATTAAGGTATAAATACCATTCTCAAGCTTTGTTATGTTCACTCAAATGTAAAATTCTCTTGATCTTAGTTGAAACTCTAGGAACAACATCACTATTTAGTAAGAAATTTTCCACATACAGAAATTGATTAACAAAATCACTAAATGAGAATGCTTCAGAGTTCTTTCTCACTAGTGATGTCTAGTGAATAACTAAGTGAGGGCTACGAGTAGCATCTAACTTTTGAAAATGGAACTTAAACCTTTCAAACTGATGATATAGAAACAAGTAAACCAATATATATTTATATTAAAGAATTCTCAGGAAAGAAATATTCAAAAATATGAGCTATGTTTGAAAATGACAACTTTTGGTAAATTTATATTAAAGCATCAGTGGAAAATGGATGCAAATTTTCTTTGGGATTTAGCTGGAGGGCTTGGAAAATTGATTTAGAAGTTACATAGAAAAGGGTCTCATTGTTTTGGGCTATTACTGCTCTTTGGCTAGGTAGATATTGAGCTCCACACCAGGAAATGAATTCTGGAAAGTGATAGGTCTATGGGAAACATAATTGAGATAATAGGGACTCCCAAAAAAGAATTCATGACTGGGATCTTCGTACTTTTTAACGGCCCAATTGTGAAGCTCGTATAGATCGAATTCACAATTGGCCTCTGCAATCTTAAAGTGGGTATCTACAAATGGGAGTTCATCTAGGTTAATCACAGGTGGTAGCAGGGGATTATCTATAACCATTTTGGATTTTTCCTTATGAGAAGCCATCAGGAAAATAAGTTTCGAAGAAAATTGGTAAGAATTTACCCGATTGGAGGATGATTGCAAGCTGGAGATGACAATTGGAGGTAGTTTTCTGGTGAAATTATCTTGCAGAAGCATTCTCTCGATTATAGTGAGAGACTAAATGTGAATGGTTGGTTTGAATAAATGAAAATGTTTTATTGTGGAGTGGATAAATGTTTGAATAGGCTAACCGTTATTGGCACGTATATTATTAATTCAGATGAACGTTGGCGGGAAGGATGTCAACAACCATTTCGAATTTTGGTGGGGGTGATAGAAAAAATTGGAAGAGTGGTTTACGGTAGTGTGGGGGGGGGTGGTGTAGATGGTAAATGGTTTTCATGAGGGGGGTACTGCAATTCATGCAGGATTGCCACATATCTAATAGCGAGATCGGGAAAACCACTTTGTGGACCACCACCCCCCACCCCCCACCCCCCCCCCCCCCCCCACGTTAACTGTCAACACTACGGGGGGTCCCACAATTGATCAAGGGTCATTCATCTGGGCAAACTGATCTTGTCCATACAAAATAGATCTAAATTTATCGCTACCCGACAAAATGTCATTTCAATCCTTATTACAAATTAAATAAAAATAATTACAAAGGATTATGCTATTATAGTAAAATTAACAAATAAAGCTACATTTAGACATTCCCGCTAACCATGGGATATATATATATATTTTACTTTTTTTTGTTTTTTTCTTTTTTTTCTTCTTTTTTTTTCTTTTTCTTTTTTCTATTTTCCTTCTTTTTTTCTTTTTTCTTTTTTTTTCTTTTTTTTTCTTTTTTTTTAAATCCCTTTACTTCTTCTTTTGATTTTTTATTCTCTTTCTTATTTTTATTTTATTTCTTTTCTTTATTTATTTTTTTCTTCTATTTTTATTTTTCTTTTTCTTTTTAAATGAAAGATAAAATTACAAAATCTAAAGGAGTAAAAATAAGTTATAACAATTTTCATTATGATATTTTGTAGAGATTAAGTGATTCGACAACTTATATTATCCTAGATATCAACGACTATTGATCGACGACTTAACAAATATTTGTCCATGATCTATTTAAAGAGCATGGAGGGTCATGGTTGATAAGTGTGAGAACTCTCTTATGTAAAAAAAAACCTTTTTCATTAATAAAAATTCCTCAAGTTGCCACATTGGCTAGGGTTGTAGACTGACTACTTCTGTCATAGAGGGTTTTACCCACCTAAAATAACGGCATTACAATCTTTGATTTGGTTGTGTGAGTGGTTCCTGAAGGTATTTGTCCTATATAAAATATTATGTTTTTCTGAACATAATTCATGATTGCGGGCCTATAAATAATCAGGGCACCTAAGGAGAGATTTAGATCACCACCTAAAACCAAAAAAACTTTGAATTCATTTTTTCAAGGAGAGCTTCCTAGTGCTCTTTCCTATATAATTAGGGACCATATATGTTTATGAAAGTGAAATCCTTTGCCAATTTCAAAGAGTACAAAGAGGCCCTAAGTCCAAAATAAAATTCCCAAGGAATTAAATAAAGAGAAAGAGCCTTTCCCCGTCCAATAATGAGCCCCACGAATCTTTCCCAAAGCTTCAAGGAAAACAAAATCTCATCCTTTTAGAAGAATAATAAGACCTTAACCACTTTGTCTCACTCAATCATAGTTTCATATAAGAAGATCATAGAGTTTGTCAGAGTTCATCAATCCTTTTATGGCTGTATTTTTGGAGGAATTGGCCAATCCTCGATGATTTAAAGAGAGAATAAGCATTTGGAAACCTCACTAGAAGAATTTTCTTTGACATTCCCAATCAAACATTGTTGTTTACCACTTCAAACCTTGATTTTTTTTTTACTTCTAAGCCAAGGATATGAAACATTTCCCTCCTCTCTAGGAGGAATTTGTATCTTTATCTTCTAAAGATCCTAAACTTCCTATTATCCCTCCCACAAAGAGGGATATTCTTCTATCCCTAGGTCTAGATTATACTTCACTGCTTCAAAGGAATGGGGTCCTTAAAGAACTCATGAATTCAATTAATGCAAGAATAATTTTATGGAGGAATTTAGAGAAAAAAATTATTGGAGGTTTACCCAACCCATCAAGAGGAGTGGGCTATGGAATACCTTGAGTTGTTTTGTCCCCATGAGAGTAGGCAAGAAGTCACCAAACTGGGACTACAAAATTCAAAATTTATACCTCCTAAGAGCTAAAACAAATGTTCTCATACTTTTGTAAATGAACAAAAAGAGTAAAATTGTGATTACCCAAGGTTTCATAATTGCATATTGGTGGCACAGGGTGTTGTTTTTCTTGTCCTACTTGGTCCTTTTGTTGAAAATTGCAGCAAGAAACTTTCAATTTGATTTTTCCTTCATTAAAAGAGAAAAAATGAATTTCCACATCAACATACAAATTGGATGTAGTTAACTGAGATGACATGGTTCTTGTCACTCATTTAGCTCAATAAATTTGAGTTGGAGGAGTTAGTGTTCATTTAAGCATGTGTGATTGCTAATTTATAGAAATCAAGGTAAGTTATTTCAAGTTAAATTCATTTAAACTAGTTCTAATTGTTGGAGGAACTAGTGGAAGTTCAGTTGTGCAGCAGGACTTCAGTCAAACTCAATGATCATCCAGTTAACTAATCAATCAGCCCAAAATAGCTAGTGCATTCAGAGAATTTGAGTTCCCCAACTGTGGTGGAGATTCCAAGGCAATGTAACATTACTTGTAGACTAATATTGATTGTACATTTGTTGCATGCAGTCGGATGATCAACCTCATGAATTGCGCATAAGGAAATAGGGGCTCAAGCAGAGGAAAAAATTGACTAAGTCTGGGTCAGAGCTTCTTAGTGAGAAAAGAGATAGGTTATTCACTTACAAGTTGTGCTCAGTTGAGCAAAGCAATTTTAATACATTTCTATTCATCATAATTCAAGCAGGCGTTGGGTTTTTTAGCATATTGTTTTCCCCAAAAAATATATTGTGCATGTGTGTTATTTTTCATTGCATGTTTGTGATTAATGTTCTAAATTGTGAATTGAATTCTGTAGAGCAGTAGAGTAGGTTTTTTTATTTTAATTTTGATTAAAACTTCATGAGAAATTGAAAATATACATCATAATTTCTACATGGTATTAGAGTAGGAGTCACATTAGAGCAGGAATTTCGAAGTTGTTTCTCAAGAGGTTCGAATTTACAGTTCAATGTGTCAGGATCTCTTCAAAGTTAGGAAGATGGCCTTCAACAGGCTAAGGCTAAACTATGCCTTGGAAGGCAACTCTAATTTCATCGCATGGAGGTGGTATTGGATGACAATGGATTGTTAGAATACATCAATAGAGATGTTGGAAAACCAGTGGAATATGATGCCCATAACCTAGCCCATTGGAAGAAATATGTAGCTAAGACTAGGAGAATAGTATTGGAGGTAGTACACCAAAATTCACGGGAAAGAAACTCCTTATGAAATGTGGCAGGAATTGATAGATCTATTCTAGAGTAGCAGCGACCATAGGAAACTTGCCCTCAAGGATAAACTTTGAAATATTAAGATGCGGAAGAATGACACTATTTACTAGTATCTAAGCAGGTTCACACAAGCTTGTGATGAGACTGCAAGAGTTAGTGTTACTTCTTCAGATGATGATTTGGTAATCCTAGCCCTTCTAGGCCTTCCCAAGAGTTGGCATAAATAATAATATTTGGTGAACGAGAGGGAGAAACTACCGAATTGGGAACACTTATGGCACAATTTGGCACATGAGGAAAAAAGGCCGAATACATGAGATGAGGCTTCATCCAAGGGAGAGGATGAAGAAAAATTTAAATTGGCTGGAAAGGGAAAGAAGAGAAAGGGGTAGAAATCTCAAACCAAACTAGAATCCAACTAAAGGGGCAAGAAGAAAGATTTGTCCAAAATTTAATGCTTCCATTGTCATGAATTCAGACAATATGCAAAGAAGTGTCCAAACACAAATGAAAGCAATAAGACCTCAGGAGGAGCAACAGGTGAATATGTGGCTTTAAATTTGGAGCTTTAATTTAACCTTATTGCATGTATGGCAAGCACAATGAGGGGGAGTGTGTGGTACTTGGACTCTGGTGACTCGTTCCACATCACAAGGTAAATAGATTTTTTCAGTGACCTGGAGGAGAAAGATCTCCATATGCACATCGATATGGGGAACGATGGAAGGTACAACACGCTCAGGATTGGTACATTCACCTTTTAGAGGGATTCTAAATCCCCTCTCAGAATCAAAGATGTCAAGTTCATTCTGGGCCTAATGAAAAATCTCATCTTTGTTGTAGTTTTTGAAGACCATCATTATAATGTGATCTTCAGAACAGGAAAAGCATTCCTGAGACACATAGTTGTTGAAATTTTCAACAAGAAACATTGAAAATGGCAACTAGAAATAGAAACCAAAAAATGACACCCAGAAATGGCTAAGCATATGAGGCTCATGATTTAATTTTCCCTTAATTAAATTGGAAGAAAAATCGTAATTTCATCTCATGACAACTTGTATTAGTTAATTGGGTCAGGAAGACTTAGTTATCTTAGTAAATTCGAGTCAGAGGTCAAAGAGGAGGCATGTAGAGGATTTTTCTATTTTTAGGGGGTCCAGTTACATTTATTTGTGAGTTGTAATTAGTTAACTTAATTAATTGAGTTAAAATTAGTTTAACTAGTTCTAATTGAGAGATGAGCTAGTGAGAGGTCCAGTGAATTAAATATGATTTAATTTACAAGTATTGATCAATCAGTTAACTGATAATTCACTATAAATAACTATTGCATGTCAATTCTAAGGAAGACCCAGTTGAGATTGGGGTTAAAGGGGAGATAACTATCAGTGGTATAATTATAAAATTGTACAGATAGTGCATGCAGTCAGAAGAATGCCTAAAATAAAGAATTCCTTAATTAGAGAAATTGTCTTTAAAAGAAGGAATGAAGGCACATTTGTAATCATTGTTTTGGTGAGCACGAGTTGGTGAGACCAACCAATCAGAAGCACAAGTTTGTGCATGGAGCTTGTGAGAGAAAGGTGTGCGAGAGAAGCTTGTGCATAGGTTAGTGTGAGACAGTCAGTAGCATGCATAGGTTTCTCAATAAGGGAAATAACATTGTATTGTTTCATTGTCTTGACTTTATTCAATATAAATATAGCAGGGTTTTGAGCAATTACTTTCCCCAGATACATCTTGTGTTGTGCGATTGATTGTCTCTTTCTCTTACTTGTTTATGTGATTGTGCAATCGTGTTTTATTCCGAAAATTGTAGAATGGGTTCAATATCTTGTTTTAGTATATCATAAGATCAGATTAAATCCCAATGGTTAGATTTCCTACATGGTATCAGAGCCAGATTTTTTTGGGCGGCGAGATTGCAGAGAATATATGAAAAATTTTGTGAATTTTTTTCAAAAAAAATAGCATATTTTGATTCCTTACAAAAAAGTACCCAAATTCAAAAAAAAAAATCAATCGAATCAGAGTTCGGATGAGGGCGATATCATGATTTGAAATCAGCTCTTTTTCAGAAATTTTTGTGATGGCAGGACAATTACAATGTGTGCGAGTCAAGAACCTGTATGCACTTGAGGTACAATATGCATGCAAAAATTTGAGGAGAAAGTTAGAGGTTAGAGACTTAGTGGTTGAGAAGGAGCACAAACTACCTCTCAACATGCAGCCTCAGAAGCAGTCTCAAAAGGTTGTGGAGCAGCCATAATTGGAGAAGTAGAGAGGAGACCAAGTGGAGGCATCCACTCAAACAGAGACCTCCATGAGGGGAAAATTTTGAGCCAGATGGGCAGAGGGAGTGCATGCAGCCATACCTCCAAGTGCGAGGTGGGGCTATGTGTAGACATAATCCCAAGAGAAGAAATTTGGGCAAGATCCATTGAGATGGCTTGCTCATGTATCGAACCTAGCTACAAGGAGCCCACAGTACACAGTAGCAGGAAGGATCAGTTAGATTGATGCATTCAAATGTTAGGAAGATAGAAATTAGAGTGGCAGATGTCATATACTCGAGCGTAGATAAGAGTTTCTAGAAGTGCAAAGGGCACAGATGCAGAGTCAGCAGCAGCGTAGAGATTTCAGTAGACAATGCAGTAACTAGTAGCAGTAAGAGACTCTAATGATAGATGCATCATACTGATTCAATTTTTTGGAGGCTATTAAGTTTCAGGAGTTGTGAGATCAAACAAAACTAGATAAGTGTTGCATGCATAACATTCCAAAGGTACCGGATCAGGATAGAATGAATTCCTTTCTTGTTGAGAGGGTATTGAAATTTGCAACAAGAAACATTGAAAATGGAAACTAGAAAATATCACCCATAAATGGCTACCATATTAGGCTTTTGATTTAATTTTCCCTTAATTAGATTGGAAGAAAATTTGTAATTTCATCTCATGACAACTTCTACTAGTTAATTGGGTCATGAAGACTTAGTTAGCTTAGGAAATTTGTGTTAGAGGTAAAAGAGGAGGCATGTAGAGGATTTTTCTATTTTTAGGGGGTCTAGTTATAGTTATTTGTGAGTTCTAATTAGTTAACTCAATTAATTGAGTTAAAATCAGTTTAACTAGTTCTAACTGAGAGATGACCTAGTGAGAGGTCCAGTGAATTAATTATGATTTAATTCACAAGTAGTGATTGATAATTTAACTGAAAATTCACTATAAATATTTTTTGCATGTCAGTTCTAAGGAAGACCCAGTTGAGATTGGGGTTAAAGGGAAGATAACTATCAGTTGTATAATTAGAAAATTATACAGATAGTGCATGCAGACAAAAGAAGGCCTAGAATAAATCATTCCTTAATAAGAGAAAATTGTCTTTAAAAGACAGAATGAAGGCACAATTTTAATCATTGTTTTGGTGAGCACGAGTTGGTGAGACCAAGAAATCAGAAGCACAATTTTGTGCATGGAGCTTGTGAGAGAAAGGTGTGTAAGAGAAGCTTGTGCATAGGTCAATGTGATACAGTCAGCAGCGTTCAAAGGTTACTCAGGAATAGAAATAACATTGTATTCTTTCATGGTCTTAACTTTATTTAATATACAGATAGCGGGGTTTTGAGTAGTTTCTTTCCCGAGATACATCTTGTGTTGTGAGATTGATTGTCTATTTCTCTTACTTGTTTATGTGATTGTGCGATCGTGTTTTATTTTGAAAATTGTATAAGGGATTCAATATCTTGTTTTATTATATCATAAGATCAAATTGAATCCATGTGGTTAGATTTTCTACAGTAGCCATGGGACAAGTGAAGCAGATCGGGGTTCTTGTGAAGAACCTGTATAAGCTATATATGGAATATTGTGTTTCATTAAGTACTAAGGAAGAGAAAGTGCAGGGTCGTGATGTCGGTGAACATTGGAAAATAAGACTTTGACATTTTCACTATGGCACCTTGAATATTATGAAACAAATAACCACTGGCCTCCTCAAAAGAGCACTTGAGTAGTAGGATGTATGTAAAGGATGCACCTTGGGGAAGTACACAAAATACACATTCCATGATCGGAACAACAAAGCATGTGTAATCTTGGAAAGAGTCCACTCTGATGTTTGTGGACCTTTCTTGACAGCCTCCACAACCATACATAAGTACTATGTTATATTTGTTGATGATTTGTCAAGGAAGTGTTGGATCTTCTTCATTTGGAAGAAAGATGAGATAATCTCCATATTTGTAGAATTCAAGGCACTGGTTGAGAAAGAAATGGGTGAGAAGGTGAAGGCTCTCGAGAGAAATAATGGAGGTGAGTATGTGTCGAATAAATTCAAAAAAATTTGTGCGAAAGAAGGTATTTTATGAGAGTTGACAACGCCCCACAACCCACAGCTGAATGGGATGGCTAAGAGAAATATCTGTAGCATTGTGGGAGTTGTGAGGGCTATGTTGCATGACCAAGGCCTACCTCTACATTTATGGTTTGATGCATGCAATATAGCAGTTTATTTATGAAATAAAAGTCCTCATCAGATTCTTGGCATGATTACACCAGAGGAGGATTTCTCGGGAAGAAAGTCAGATGTGTCGAACTTCAAGATTTTTGGAGCCTTTGTTTACTACCATATCTCCAAAGAATCAAGGAAGAAGCTTGGGCCAACAACATAATTGGGGGTATTTGTGGGTTACACAGAAACTCCCCACAACTACCGTGTGTACTCTTCATCCCTCAAAATGACAGTTGTGTGAAGGGATGTAAATTTTGATGAGGAGAAATTTATGTGGTGCTCTCTTGAGAGGAAACTTTGGATCCCACCAGAAGTGGAGCTTTTAGCTCCAAATGGGGAGCCTCAAGAAGTTGTGGTGTAGCCACAAATGAAGGATTAGAGAGGAGGAAAAGTGGAGACATCTACTCAAGCATAATCATCCATAGAAGGTCGAAAAAGAACCAGGGAAGTTGATAGACTTGTGTAGGATGCGCAGGAGAATGTGGGAGTTCCTTCAAATTTGCACAAGCAGATAAGGTCACCTCATCAATACACTGGCTACATGGCTATATTGACTGAGCTTATAGAGAATGAACCATCCTCTTTCAAGGAAGCGGTAGAGTGTTGAAGATGGGATCCCTGTGAAGTAAGCAGCACAGTAAGACTCTGCAGATCGAGGAGCAAAGCGCGCAACGCAGAGTCTATTTTGAGTCTTAGGGACTTTGGGGTGGGAAAATCCCTTTATTATGTAATGGTATGGGACATTTTTGTGAACGTTGGACTCTCCCCATGGTTTTGGACCATGGTATTGTAAATGCTAAAGTTATATAAGGATTCTAGACAGAGGTCAAACAATAGGATGGAATAATAGATCTTATGAGATGCATTTGGATGTAAGATTGTTTTGAGTCTGAGTCTATATTTTGGGTTAGAGGAAAAGGCTCATGTAGCTATGTGCGCGGAGACCTTAGGAAGTCTACAGCTATGTGTGCAAGTTGGAAAGTGAATGTATGAGAAGGATCAGGCTAGTAATTGTTACACAGTAATTTGTCACCGTCCCTGCAATCCCCATCCCGCACATTGGAGGGCTCATTTCGTGACCTGTGAGCAGTGACATGGCTTGAAACCACTTTCATGACATCCCTCTGAACAAGAGATTTCATTGCCCTGAAGACATCTCCTTGTGAAAAACCCTAAAAATGACCCTTTTAGCATTGGCACGAGCAGGCAGTTCAGTACCCGCGCCAATGGGGAAAATACTTCAAAGAGGTCGCGCCAGTTGGCGCTCTATCCTAGAGTCGCACTCGCGCCAGCCAATTTAAGGATTGTTTTTTAAAAATAAATGGAGGAAGTTTCGTCCTAACTGATCCAGGAACTGATATCTATCTTGATTTGGGAGGTTTGGCTACGGGTTTCCATAGAGAGGAAGTGGTTTGCCACCACTCATGGAAGCTTCCTTGAGGATAGGGCCAAACCCATGATTATAGGGATCCCAACTCCCTTTCCTCCATCTATAAAAGCTTGCCCATCTCCATTGCAAGCTAGTCTTCAAGTTCCCAAATTTCCAAGAGCCTTATGCTGCAAGAGCCTCCATAATTCCCTTAAGGCCAATTTCAAGCAAGGAGACTATCATCAAGAACCGAAGAGAGAGATTTGTCCCATCCTTGACAGTATTTTCGAGACGTGTTCTGCTGGTGACCCACCGAAGGAGAATTCAGCGTCAGAACTACGGTTGTAATTTTCCTTTGATTGATTATTAATAAACGACTATTGGTTATGGTTCCACTCTTGTTGTTATGATGATGAGTTATGTCCTTTCTGACTGACATATAGTTGTATCTACTGGATTTTACGCTTGCGTTTGTTTTGTTTCTTGCGTGTGCAGGTGTCCTATCATGGAGATTGTGGGGATCGTGATTTGCCAGAGCTAAGGAACGGGAGTGCCACCTCTTCTACAAGCAACAGCGTTGGATTTCAGGTAAGCCTTCATCGCTAGTCGGCTTATTTGCAATTAGGAACCTGCACTATAGTGTGAATGATTATTGCTAGACCCGGTCTGGGCTAGTAGGGATCGCCTCTGTCCGCAGAGGGGATTTACCTCCACAACAAATTGGTGACTCCACTAGGGATTGTTAGCTTTTTTTTTTTCATTTTATAAGCTATAGACGGAGCCTGAAGTTGGCCAGATAGCCTTCAAAACGCTTTTGCTCTGCAATTGCGAAGTAGATCAAAGCTGCTTCAGTCAATCTCCGGTTTAGTTTATGAACTGAACACTTGGAGTATTGTCTTGTCTTTTCGGTTGTTTCTCGATTCTGCTTGCTTGATTGGCTCTTTTGGCTGGCTCTTTTTGTATTTGGCTTTTGGTTCAGCCCCAGAGGATCAGATCTGACCTCTGCTTTTCCAAATTTTCACTTTTTCATAGTTGGCTTTATTGGCGCGGTTTCCACCCTGACAGTCGCGCCAATTGGTGCGGGTTTCCAGTTCATCACTCGCGCCATCCTTTGTCTAGCATGGATTACAGCCAAACAGTCACGCCATCTTCTATAGGTGCTAGGGTTTACCCTTGTTTGGAAGCTTCTTTTGGTCAGTACTTTTCTTCTGGGTTTGTTTTGGATTCTGCTTGAAGTGGTGAGTCTGGTCTTGGTTGGGAGAAATTCTTTGTTTTTTCATTTTCAGGCGTTGGCGCTTGTTGTTAGTTAGAAACCCGCGCCAATTGGCCATTGGCGCTAGTTGTCAGTGTGCAAGTCGCGCCAGTTGGCGCTAGTTGTCAATGTACAAATCGAGCCAATTTCAGGGTGTGTAAAAATTGAGATTTTTTCCCTAAATCCTTCACTAGTGTCTTTCCCTTCCGGTCTTTGCACTGTATGAGCATAGATTACATTCCTCATTGTTTCAAATGTCTTCTCTCCATGATTGTTTGATGTAAAAGGGAATGAATGCCTTGTTTTGATCTCTTGCTTTGGAAGTCCTCTTTGTGTTTGACCTCATATGTCTTGTCACCTTTTGAGGGATTTCGTGACAAAGTGTTTGAAACAACGATTGCATTCTTAGTGTTTGTTTACATCTCTTTTGCATTCATCCTTCATTAAGGAGATTTGTGTTCTTTTAGTTTTCGTCTCATAGTTTTCTTTTCGTTAAAATGCATTAGATCACATTACATTGAAAAGTACTTTTGAGATTTATCATTGAAATTAGATCACATTGTTTAATGATTGAAAGCTAAAAATCACTATGAGTGCATTCTCTTTCATTGAAAGCATGCATTAAGTAGATTCTCATTTCACCGAAAAATGCATTGAGTGCATTCTTTTCATTTGAAAAGAAAAGGAAATTGTGCATAGATTACAATTTCATAGTTTTCGAAAAGAGGATTTTGCATAGATTACACTGCATTATTTGCATCATTGACTATTTGAAATTACTTTTGGATAGTGAAATTCATCTAGTTTGGAAAGTTTCGTTTACAGTGTTGTTGTTTTTTGCATCATTGTTTGAAGCTCTTCCCTTAACTAGATAGCATTCATCGAATTGAAAAGTTTTCTTTTCTCACGTAGTGTGCATTTAGGATATTTTAAGACATTACATGCGGTAGGGCCTTGAAACTGAAACGTAATTGAAGATAAACATTAAAATTTACTCAATTTACACTAAGGCAGCATTGAAATCTAATGAAACACATTTAGTGGTCTAGGCTAGAGACGTGTTCTGGCGTCTTTAAACCTAGTAGCTGTCGTTCGCCTCTTAGCTTTAGACAGCGCTAGTACGGACTTGTGCTCCCCGTACCGTCGTGTATATAAAGGGAGACCCCACTAGGTTTCTATCCTTTATCCATAGGAAGTTGAGTCTGCCGCCCTATACCCGTGATACACCGGACACAGCATTCAGGAGGATTGCCTGCACATACGTTAAGTCCTTGGTTGATTTCTCTTTCATTTTGAAACCAAGGTGTATATTGCAGTTCACGGTTATTTGGTACACCCTTTGCCTAATATTCCTGAGTAGTCATTTTGATCTTTTCTGACTCCTTCAATTTGAAAAGATCACCAAGTGCTTGTCCTTTCACGCTTGCTTCAAAACTGAAAGAGATAGAGTCACCTTTCATCCGTTTCTTGACTCTTAAAACATGAAATGGTGAAGTTTCTAAGTTTCAATGTGGTAAAATAAATCACCTGCGATCACACGCCCTGTTAGAATTTTCTTTTTGGTCGTTTGATTGCGTGCCTCGTTTTTTAGCCCGTGTGCGATTTTGAGTTGTTGATGGCAACTTTTCCAGAGTTCACCAACCAAGGAATCCCCTCCGATGGGAATCCTGGTCATTTTCCTCCTTTTTGGAATGTTGGTGCTCCTTATATGGCAAGGTTGTCCCTTCCTAGGTTAACTGTTGGGTTTCCTGTTTGGTTGTTCTCAACCTCGGTGGTTCTGAATGTCTCATCTACTGTTCAATCAGTTCCTCCACCTAAACAACATCATTTTGATTCTAAGGTGGACCTCTCCCCTTCTTCGCCTGTTTCTGCATCCTCCTCTTCTACTTCGCCTAGTGAAATTCTGGATTCGAGTAATCGGGTGGCTAAGAAGAAGAAGAAGAAGAATTCCGATAAAGGAGAGGTTAGCTCTGCGTCTATTGCACCTAAGAAGCCTTATGTCGATAAACCTGCCAACCCTCCACAGAAAGTCAAATTCCCTTGCATGTTGTGCACTGGAAACCATCTTCTTCGAGACTGCCCTGGCATTCCCAAGGTGCTTGAAGTATGGTCCAACGGTCATCCGTCATTGCCTTTGTCTTCTGGGAGTCAAGTTGGGGGCACATCTTCAACTGGTGTTGGTAAGACTCCTAAGAAACAGGGTAAGCTCACCAATCCCTGTAATTTGTGTGAAGGGCACCATGCCATTCACCTTTGTCCGTATATGGATGGAGCCAAAAGAGTTTTGGACAACTTAACCGGTTCTACACCATGTCTTCCAGCTGGTTATAATCGGCTTTCTTTGAGTCCTCCACCAGCTGATGCCACGATTGGTCAAGAGTCATCCTTGGTTGATCCCGCTCCCTCGAAAATTCAAATTCAGGAATCCATTCCCGATCAACCATTGGTTGTGGGATCGGTTGAACTGGCCCCGTCCACGGTGCACCAGGTCCTTTCTGTCGGGAGTGGAACTCTTGGAAGCGATGACTTCTTGTTCATTATTATGAGGTCGGTTGGAGCACAGTTCGTTTCCTTGTGTCAAGCTCCTTAAAAAATGAAACAAGGTCGTCGGAATAGAGTTCCTTGTCTTGTGTCAATCTCCTTAAAAAATGAAACAAGGTCGTCGGAGCACAGTTCGTTTTCTTGTGTCAAGCTCCTTAAAAAATGAAACAAGCTGGTTGGAGCATAGTTCGTTTTCTTGTGTCAAGCTCCTTAAACCATGAAACAAGGTGTTCTGAGGATAGTTCTTTTAGTGTGTCAACCTCGTTAAAATAATGAAGCACGTTCTTGTTCAATTTGAGTCTTTGATCAGATCTCATAAAATCCCAGTCGAGTCTTTTTCTTAGATCTCGTAACTTGAACCTTCACTCCATCTGCCTTTCATATGGATTGAATCTTGGGGGGCATGTACCTCGAACTGAGTCACCATGCTGGGGGCATGCTTACTTTTTCAAGCATAGTTTGTTTCCGTTTCAAGCTTGTGTAAAAATGAAACCGGTTTCAAGCATAGTTTATCTTTGTTTCAAGCTTGTGTAAAAATTAAACCAACTTCAAGCAGAGTTTCCTGATTTCAAGCTTGTGTAAAAATGAAACCTTTCTCATTTTACCTCTCGTGATTGCCATTTTATCAGCCTGTTTTGCCAGATGAGCCTTGGTTTTCTCACTCCATCGTCACTATCTGCTTGGCTGATAATATGCCTTCACTTGGTTGTTTTACCCGTTCCTGAGGAACCGCTGCAACAAGTGGTTTTGTTAGCCAGCCTCTTGACCTGTATCTTGTTATGAGCAATTCCACAGTTACCGGAACCAGTTGCTACCCTTTATACCACTCGTTCCTCTAGGAGGAGTCACCTTTCAGCTCTTTTTTGACTCTATAAACATGAAAATATTGCCAAGGCCCTTGTCGTTTCGATCTCGTTAAAGTGGCCACAAAACGACATCTACCCAATATACGTTTACCCCCTTTTCGGGCTGGGATAGATTATTTATGAAAAAGGAATACCCTAGCCTATCGCGACTAGGAGGTTTTCTCAGACAAAGTTTTCTACCTTTTCGGATCTAAGAAACTATTTACGAAAAGGGACCGTTGGAGTTTACTTTTCTGCTATCTTTTCAAACTCTCTAAACATGAAAAGACGTCGAGTTCTTCCTTTGTCAGACTCGTTAAACCCTGATGACATTGGATTTAGTTGTAATGACGCTACTTGAGTCGCTCCTTCCTAGGGCTCGTTAAATGTACTAGGATGGAATTATATCACAAGCATATGCTATCCCCTTCAAGCTTGTTATCAAAAATAATTGGGGTACTCGCCAGAAATGGCGGGGAAAAAAATGGAACCAGCATTATTGTCGTGTCGGCAGTATGTTGCTCTTGAACATGGCACTTGTCTGCATTCGTGTCAGGTTGGGGACATCTCATCTCATTTTCTCACTTACCTCTGTGGGTTTGGGTAATCCCTTTTGACCTCTCATCTGTTCTTTGCCTCGTTGCCATGACCTCTAATCCGTTGATGTCAAATGCTGCCAAATCCACTGTCATGTCATTTATATGTTCAAGAGAAGTTGACCTCTGCAAGTATCAACCTCCCTATGATTCTCATCTGATCGTGATTCACAAAAAAATTATGTTCCTCTGTCTCGTTTCGATGATGTGGGAAACACTATGGCCCACCTTCGATCAAGGTCACTTCCTGTCGACTTCAACTCATTGTCCGGGAAGTTGATCTAGATACTCCCTTTGGTGCCTTGGAGCCTGCATGCCTCAATGGCAGGTTCTTCGCATTCGACGCGAGGTTTTCATTATAAGCCTCCGATCGACTGATTCTACGGGTGTTCGATGCCATCTCATTGATTCACATGCCATAGATTGTACCTGTATTACCTTGAGGGCCATCGTCATTATTGGTGGTACCTCTCGCGTCTGTTAACAGATTTCATCATTGGCTGGTAATCAGAAGATGTTCTCGCATGTTCGACTTCAACTCACATATTCACATGCTTGAACTTGTACTGTGTTCGGGTCGAGATGGAGCGCAAGACCCTGGATTGTGTCTGTTGTAATCCAGGCTGCGATTTTGTGGATTATTATGATTGGTTACATGACTCACTTACTGGATGGCTGCGACCATACCTGATTCTATTTATCGATCCTCACTGGATGGCTGCGCCCATGCCTTGGATCTGGATTATTGTATACTCTGCTATGGATGGTTGCGCCCATACCACATATATATCATGTATCTAAGATATCATTTGTATTTCTCCACGCAGGTTTTCCGACGGCGAAGTTTTCAATTGGACACGTTCTCGTAAAGCATTTCACCCCTCTCTCTCTCTCGGGCCTCATGCTTTAGGGGGCATCTGTTACACAGTAATTTGTCACCGTCCCTGCAATCCTCGTCCCGCACATTGGAGGGCTCATTTCATGACCTGTGAGCAGTGACATGGCTTGAAACCACTTTCATGACATCCCTCTGAACAAGAGCTTTCATTGCCCTGAAGACATCTCCTTGTGAAAAACCCTAAAAATGGCCCTTTTAGCATTGGCGAGCAAGCAGTTTAGTACCCACGCCAATGGGGAAAATACTTCAAAGAGGCTACGCCAGTTGGCGCTCTGTCCCAGATTCGCACTCGTGCCAGCCAATTTAAGGATGTTTTTTAAAAATAAATGGCGGAATTTTCGTCCTAACTGATCCAGGAACTGATATATATCTTGATTTGGGAGGTTTGGCTACGGGTTTCCATAGAGAGGAAGTGGTTTTCCACCTCTCATGGAAGCTTCCTTGAGGATAGGGCCAATCCCATGATTATAGGGATCCCAACTCCCCTTCCTCCATCTATAAAAGCTTGCCCATCTCCATTGCAAGCTAGTCTTCAAGTTCCCAAATTTCCAAGAGCCTCCATAATTCCCTTAAGGCCAATTTCAAGCAAGGAGACTATCGTCAAGAACCGAAGAGAAAGATTTATCCCATCCTTGACAGGCTTTTCGAGACGTGTTCTGCTGGCGACCCACCGAAGGAGAATTCAGCGTCATAACTATGATTGTAATTTTCCTTTGATTGATTATTAATAAACGACTATTGGTTATGGTTCCACTCTTGTTGTTATGATGATGAGTTATGTCCTTTCTGACTGACATATAGTTGTATCTACTTGATTTTACGCTTGTGTTTGTTTTGTTTCTCGCGTGTGAAGGTGTCCTATCACGGAGATCGTGGGGATCGTGATCTGCTAGAGCTAAGGAACGGGAGTGCCACCTCTTCTACAAGCAACAATGTTGGATTCCAGGTAAGCCTTCATTGCTAGTCGGTTTATTTGCAATTAGGAACCTGCACTATAGCGTGAATGATTGTTGCTAGACCCAGTCTGGGCTAGTAGGGATCGCCTCTGTCCGCATAGGGGATTTACCTCCACAACAGTAATGAAATATTTTTTGAGAAATATCTGAGTTATATTGATGTGTTTTCTTTTACTTAATTTTCTAAATGTCTATATTGAATAAGGGTTTTGATTGGTAATTGAATAGTGCAATACTTTTATTATTATTTACTCTGTTTTATGTATGAATAAGCAAGTTCACGCAGTCTGTGAATAGGTTCAGCAGTTGTGTTGAACAACGTTGATTTTATTTATAGCTCTGACTTACGAAGCTCTGTGAAGAAGGAAAATCCCTAAATACACTTTCCTCTATCCCTTTGGATGTAGAAACCTAGTTCTAGCATCCCCCTATATTGCCTCGAGTGAGACTTTGATCCGCACAAGCAGATCATTTCCGAAAGGGCTGGTAATAGTGGGTTTTATTGGAATGCACAATCACATTGAACCTAGGTCTAGGCCCCATCAAGCCAACAAATGGTTTTCCTATCAGAACTGGGATTTTACTGAGGGATAGCTAGATGTGGCATCCATCTAAGAAAGAGATTGATTATTGGATACATCTGAAAGAACACGAGTTTGTTGTGCAAGAGAACAGAAGTTCGCATATCTCTACTGAACACTGGTTACAGAAGCATATCTATACAGATCATTAAGAGATCCTCTTTGCATCATTTCCTAGCGAGTTTCACTATTGGATCTCAAGGTTAGCTACGCAAACGGGGTATTTCAATAATAAGCCTACTGTGTGGACCCAAGATATGATTAAGAAGCTGAAAAGGACTGATAACGAGATCACAAGTGTTTTTGATTACTGGATTGATAGCATCCTTGTAGGCTTCATTACTCAGTTCACGATTGACACATCAGTGTCCTATAACGAAGCAGAGTGTAACTTTTTCAAGGGAATGCGAGGTAAGTACCTGAATTCACTAAAGTTATTGATTAAAATTCTACTGCGGATGCACTCATATTGATGTTTAAAGAAAGAGAACCTGGTGCTATGCAAAGCAGCAAAAGGTTTAGGACCATTAGGGGAACATACATTGAAATGGAATATAGTTCGTTGTTTGGGACTGAAGAGGATGAAAGTAACCCCGCTACCCCAAGAATCCTATCCCTAAGGTCTGAAAGTCAGAAAAGCGCTAAGGAAATTCACCAACCTTCCACCCCCATCCCCATTCTATTTCATTTTGTCCCTCCACCTCCACCTCCCCAATTCACCATGGCCCAACCACCAAAGATGCTCGTTTTCAACGGAACAGGTGATCTTGAAAAATTATGGTTTGTAGTAGAAGAAATATGGAGTTCGTAGAATGTTACAGACAAAGATATAAAGAAAGCGTAGTTGGTTACAAAACTACAAGATAGAGAATTGTCCTTGTACATGAAATGTTTTACAAAAAATGCAAATGCTTCATTCGTTGCTAGAAAGACTATGTTGAACGCTGAATTCAAGTATCCAAAGTCACAATCCCAATGTATCACTGAGATCAAAGAAATTAATCAACTAACTATTGAGACTCTGTGGGAGGTAGGGCCAGATATTTAAGACACTGTTGAGCCAGATTATCTTTAAGATCCAGAATGAAGAACATAAAAAATGGTTCATTGTTGCATTATTTCCGCATCTTAGATTTCCATTATCACAACATAATATTGCAACTCGGGCTGAAGCACTGGAGATAGAGATGAATTTGGAGGCTTTGCCGGTAGTTGATGCAAGCATAGGAGTTCAACAGATCAAAACTCAGTTGGCAAGTTTCCACATGGAGCTCTAGGATCTAAAGAAGGGAAAGGAGGTTCGCCCAAAATTGAGAACGAAGGTCTGATGTATCAAGTGCAAAGCTGAGGGTCACTATAAAGAAAATTTCCCTATCTATAGAGATTATTTGAGTTCCAAGATGCCAAGTCCATTGAAGCATGGATTGAGCACAGGGCCAAGTGTAGGGCCTAGTGTAGGTGTAGAATCTGCAAAGTTGCAGGTCAAAATTCCATAGATTTCTATCACCTGTTGCAAAATTTTGTCAGATCGCCAAAGCAGTTGTTCTGCAACTTCTGTAGTTCGGTAAGGCACGACGAACAACATTGTAAGAGCTACGATTTAATGATGCAGAATAGTCCAGGCACATATCGAATGCAAGTAGAATTTCGTGGAGCTATGGAATCACCCACAGTGCAAGGATGTTTCCAAGGTTGAGGGCGTGACCAAGGAGGAAGCGATGGTTACAGTCAAGGGCTGATCATTTGTTATAACTGCGAGAAATCTGGATGATTTTCTTGATATTTCCAGAGTCCTTGTGTTGTGTCCTATAAGTATTTTCAAGAATTTGGTCATGAAATTTAAGATTGTCCCATTTTATTAGCTAAAATGGAGTAGAATCGCAACCAGCAGCCAACTCAGAATATACAAATGATGAGGATTAAATCAAGCTAGGGAGATCCAAGCGTTAACATAGTAACACATAGTGGTGTGAATACTGGAGGAGACTGAGTGGATGGGAAAAGGTTTGTAATGAAGACATGGGTAAGAAAGGCTGAAGATAAGACTACAGGCTTGATTTACAACATGAGAATGAGACAATTATGATAGCGAAGAAGACATTCATGACTCCTAAGGTTTCAACGTAGACTGTGCAGAGACAATTATTCTCACTGGAGAAGAAGCCTGAGGAGAATACTGAAGTAAATGGAGACAATCCATCTATCCTAGCGTCTTTCTTACAAAAATGCATGAAGCTACTAAGGGACAAGAATATTGTAGAAGGATTTCAGGAGATGATCAATAACTACGCTAGAAAAGAAGAGCTTCGAGTGGAACAACGCATAGTAAAAAAAGTGTACAAGAATAAGAAGAGAATTGGTCGGCATATACGATTGACTGCGCAGATCAAAGACTATGAGATGGATCAAGTCATCTTGGATCTAAGAGCAGATGCCAACTTTTTTCCAAAGAAAACATGGGAACAGATGGGAAGGCCTAAGCTGCAATTGTCGCCAATTCAGCTATGGATGGAAAATCAGTAAAAGATCATTCCCATGCGATGATTATAAGGATTCAATGTATATATTGATGGCGCAAGTGTGGCTGTTGACTTCGAGGTCATCGAGATTGTTAACAATAGTAATCCTTACCCCATGTTGTTAGGATTTGATTTGGCATATGAAATGGATGCTATAATAAACATGAATAATAGGCACATGGTGTTTGAAAATAATGGTACCCGAGTTTTTGTGCCATTGGATCCTTCTGAAGGTGTGCGCTATACAGATCATGTCCAACTTGAGTATGGAGACGCTATGATTGATCAGATTTATAATTTAATCGCGCAGGATGAAGACTAGATTAATCCCACCACATATGGAAGAATATGTTGGGAGTGTGATAGCTCATACATTTCTGATTTTGATGAAGAGTTGGAGCCTTGGAAGAATCTCTAGATCGGAAGGGCATGACTTACCGTCTTATGATGGCATGGGGAATGTTGTCTTGTTCCTGGAAGAATTTGGGTGAAAAGTGTAGGAGTAACAAAGATATGAAGCTTTGGACTTTGCATTAAGGTCCACTCCAGCCCGATGGTGGGGTGCGGACAGAGAAAACTTGGGAGGTTGGCAGGAGTTTTGCATATTGATAAGTTTGAGATTTGGTCATGTTAATACGAAGATTACAAAGAAGTATGATGGTCAAAAAGATTTGCGTGAGCATTTAGTTCGCAAGACAGTAGCTTGGGGTGCAGAACCTTAGCCTAAATGGGTGCACGTGTTATTTCATTCCTTGGAGACAATACCTCAACAATGGTATCTTGAGACAGAACTGCACCATGGAAATACGGATTGGGATGAGATGATATAAGGGTTCTTGTTAACATATATCTTCGTTGATGGTTTGGAGTGAATTTATCAAGCTCTCCAAGAAGTGAAAGCAGGTGTATTTCGTATGACTAAAGAACCTAGGACTCTGATACAGCTTGATTGGGATACGCAGTGGGGAAAGAATTGCGAAGGTTGCCAAGAGCTTGCTTGGAGAGATATGGTTAACAATTATGTTTTAGGGGAGGAGATCTGCAGGTATCATGGTTCATAGACGCAGACTGATTCTGTTGAAGGATGGCTCCAGCGTAGTAGGAGTACTATGCAGCAGACTGAATATAGGCGCAGTTGGAGGTTACTATGCCAAGGGAAATGGGACTTTGCTAAAGGGTTGAATCTAGAAGAGTTCATACCAAAAATGACAGTTGGAATAATAAAATATGATTGGACAAAGACTTGGTCGTTAAAAGGAGTGGGATGGATGCAATTAATGGGCATATCCAGGCAGATCTGCCGCCAAATAAACATTTATGAAGAGCATCTGGAGGCAATGATGCGATTTGATTTGAATTCGCTATAAAGGAAGGAGCCCGCTCCTCATTCGAACACTTTGCGCACTATGTTCTATAAGTAATAATTGTTGTTTGCAAGAGTGTCAAGCAAGTTGTTGCATATCGTATTACAGCTTTGAAGCATTCAAAGAAGCATTGATCAAGGCAAGGCTCAGACACACAATTCGATGACACAATGATAGCTATGCCATCAATGACTATTACAGGGCTAAGGTCACCCAGAAAGAAGACCATAGGCGCGGCTAATCCAGATTTATGCAGGAACGCAACAGAATACAAAAATAACCATAAACATAGAAATACAGTGGAAATAAGGCTTCATTTCATTAATATCAAATCACAAAAATATGCTTACAAACATGATGGAAATAAAATAGCTAGGGTGCTGGTAGAAAATCTCTGAGAAGAGATGTGGCAACTACATACCTCTCAACTATATTACAATGAGGCTCAAGGGCCTATTTATTATGGAGAAACAATGGAGAATTCTAAAATTCCAAAAACATAACCCTAGGAGATGAAGCGCCAAAACTATGGGCCCCGTTTGGGTAAATTGGTGTTTCAACTTCCCGGGGATGTAACTTCGGTAACTATCTCTGTTTGGGGCTTCAAAACGGCTCTGGAAGTTCAGGACCTGAAAAATTGCTAAAAATAGTAAGTTGTGAAAAAAAAACTGAAAGAGACAATGGTGGGGCCCCAAGTGGAATAGGCGGGTGGCCACCAATATTCACCTGGATAATTCCTCCCCCCTTAGGAGGCAATGGTCCCCATTGCATTGAGTTCCCCCATGAGATGAGGAAACTTCTGTTGAAATTGGTCCCTGGTGAACCACTTGCCTTGGTGCAGGAGTTGGCCAGATTTGACAACCCGATACAGTTGGATCTTTTCTCAGCGAGTGTTCTTGATTTGCATGTCCATGATATAGTCTGTGGTGGCCTGTTCCATGCAGTCTGGGTTTAACTCTTTCAGTGTGATTTCTTCTGCAATGTTAGAGGTGTCCAATAGGGGTGGGAAGTAGGGACGAAGGTGGTCTACATTGAATACTAGTGCAGACCAAGGAATGGTGGAATACTGAGCTCGAAGGAATTATTCCCTACAGCCATGGTGATGGTCTATGGCCCATATCAGAGCGGGAAAATCTTGCGGTGGGGTCCAGTGAGGCACTCCTTCTGCAAATGTAGCCACACTTTTTCGCCCACCTGGAAGTTGTGTGGCACCCGATGTTGATCACGTCGTTGCTTGTACTTAGCATTGGCTCTGTCCAATATGTCATGAACCTATTGGCGGATGTGTTTAATGCACTTGATGAAGTTGTTTGCTTTGTCAGCTTCAGACTGTACATGAGCTGAATCGGCTTGAGTAGCTACAAATGGCATGGTTACGTCAATGGGACATAGTGGCTGGAATCCCAAGCCCACCTGAAATGGGCTGTGTTCAGTTGAGCTGTGGAGAGCCCGGTTATAACTGTGTTGTACCTAGGGAAGGCTCTCATCCCATGTGCATGGATGCCTTGAATTTTACATGCGTAGAATGTGTACAATCATCCTGTTGACGACCTCTGTCTGGCCATCAATTTGGGGATGGAAAGATGTGGACTTGGTGAGCTTGGTGTCCAACATTGACCAGAGGCTGGACCAAAATGTGCTAAGGAACCTGCTGTCGCGATCTGATATGATAGACTTTGGGATCCAAAAGTGCACCCACACTCGTTCAAAGAAGATTTTAGCAGTGGCTTCTGCTGTGATATTCTTCTTGCAGGCCGCCATAATGGCCATCTTTGAGAATCTGTCGACGACCACGAAAACACAGTCGTTTCCTTGCTTAGTAGAAGGAAGGCCTGACATGTAATCCATGGAGATGGATTCCCAAGGTCAACTAGGGGTAGGTAGCGGAGTATAGAGCCCTTGCTTCTTGATGGCTGGTTTGGCAATGGCACAAGCAGTGCAGGATATGACATACTTCTCGACATCCTGTCGAAGGTTCGGCCAATAGAAATACTTCTGCAGTACTGCCACTGTTTTCTCGACCCCAAAATGCCCAGTGACTTGAATGTAGTGCACTTCCCATATCATCTTGGCACGCTCGCTTGAAGGAACACAAAGGCATCCCAGGTAACATAATAGTGCATCTTGGAGGTGAAAATTTGGAACTTGTATACCCCCCAAGAGTGCCTTGTATGTGTAGCTGAATTTTGGATCGCTCTTGTAGAGAAGTGGCCAATCAGAAGTCTCATGCCCACAAGAGTTCAGAACAGTGGTTATGGCCACGATCGGTGGTCGGCTGAGGCAATCTACAACATTATTGGTGCTACCTTTCTTGTACTTGACGTTCAAATGAAATTGTTGCAGGTATGTGGACCACTTCTGATGGTGATCATTCTGCAACTTTCCTTGTGTCTATATGAACTGCAAGGGTCGGTGGTCTGTGTGGATGATTGTCTCCTTACCCAAAATGTAATGTTTCCATTGTCGACAAGCCTGCACAATGGAATACATTTCTTTGTCATAAGTGGGATACTTTCGAACTGTGTCGGATAATGTCTCACTGTGATATGCCACTGGATGCCCCTGTTGAGTAAAAACTGCCCCAATAGCATAGTTAGAGGCATCTATCTCGATCTCAAATGGTTGTTGCAAGTCTGGTAATGTGAGCACTGGGGAAAAAGAGAGGCGATGTTTCAATTCTACAAACGCCTTCTATTGAGATTCCGACCAACAAAATTTTGATTTCGCTCCTCCCTTGGTGACTTGACTCAAGGGCCAAGTGATATGAGAGAATCCCAACATGAACCTGCGGTAGAAATTAGCAAGACCCAGAAAGCTGCGAAGCTCTGTTAGGGTGGTTGGGGCTGGCCAATCCCAAATGACTTCGATCTTGGCTAGATCCACATGCACCCCCCTTTCATCAATAATGTATCCCAGATATTGAACCTAGGTCATGCCAAAAGTGCACTTCTCCAAATTGGCACACAACTTTTGTTGCCGCAGTGTTTGGAGGACTTCTCGGATGTGGTGGAGGTGCTTTTCCCAAGTTTGGCTAAAGATAAGAATGTCATCCAAGTATACCACTACAAATGAGTTAGTGAATGGTAGAAAGATGTCTTCCATCAACCTCATGAAGGTTGCGGGATAATTTGTCAATCCAAAAGGCATGACGAGCCATTCGAAAAGGCCCTCCTTGGCTTTGAAGGCAGTCTTCCACACATCAGAGGGTTCGATTGGTACCTGGTGATACCCAGAATTCAAGTCAATCTTGCTGAAATATTTTGCCCCTTTGATTTGGTCCAAAAGGTCATCAATCTGTGGGATCGGGTACCTATTCCAGACAGTGATCTTGTTCAGCGCCCGATAATCAATACAGAGTCTCCAAGTCCCATCCTTCTTCTATATCAACACGATCGGGCTCCCACAGGGTGATGAACTTGGCTGGATGTGACCTTTCTGTAGCAGCTCCTGAATTTTCCTCTTGATTTCATCATTCTCCATAATAGAGTGCCTATAGATCGGTCCATTAGGTAACGGTGCACCTGGGGTCAGGTCAATTGGGTGCTTGACCTGACAGTGTAGAGGCACCCCTGCGAGTGAGGTGAATATGTCCTCGTACTCCTCCACAACCTTGTCCATTTGTTGTTGTCGTGCATAGGAGCCATGTCTGGAGGTCATGGCCACAATCTTCTTCTTTCCCTAGGGGCGGATCATCAAGAAAAAAATTTCCTGGTTTGGGAAATGAGCTTACTGCATTGTTTTTCAGTAACCAAAGAGATAGTGGGAGGCGGTGGTACCTCTGGTATCCTGTACAATTTATTTCCCAAATTAACAATAATAGTGTGAGGTCGGGACTCATACACAGCATGTCACTTCCACAAGTATGGTTGGCCTAATAATACATTAGAAACATCAATAGGAGCAATGTCACACAATACCTCATCCGTGAAGGGTTTGATGCTATAAGGAAGGCGACACTGCTGGCTGACACGGAGATCTTGTCCTTGGTGAAGCCACCCGATGGTGTATGGTTGTGGGTGCGCTGTGGTCGGCAAGCCCAACCACTTCACGAAATCTGCTAAAATGAGGTTCTTTTGGCTCCCATTGTCGACAATGAACCGTAGCGGGGAACCCTTTACCCACATCTGGGAGTGGAAGAGATGCTCTGCCTCCTCTGGATCTTTTGTTTCCTCCTTCTGGATCTTCGTAGTGGCAACAGTGGCGTTGGGCTCCACATCAATAATCTACTTCCCTTTGTCATTCACCTTGTTAGGTTCTGATTCAGAGTCGGAGCATGCATCTGATTCAGAAGCCCTCATCTCGGCCATGAGTGACTGCTTGGCCCGACATTCACTTGTGTTGTGAGTGGAGCTCTTATGGAACTCACACCACTTTCCCATGTCCTTCTTTGGCCTCGCAGTGTTGTTCTTTTCTTGTGTCTTTGGCAAGTTGTCTTGGGCTTTGTCCTTTGTTCTGCAGTTTGGGGGCACCTTTCCCTTGCTTTTGATTCACAGATCCAAAGTCTTGCTTCTTCTGTTTGAATTTTTTCTCAATCTTGGCAGCATACCGATATGTCGTACCAAGCGAGGAGATGTCGAGGAAATCCATTCCCTCCTGAATGTATCTGTGCAGACAATCGCGATACTTTAGCACCAAATGTTTCTCTGAATCTTTGATACCCAAATTTGTGCTCAGGGTATGGAATAGATTCGTTAGCTCATGCACATCTTGATCCCTTTGTTGCCGCAGCGTGGTCCATTGTATGTACTTGTCCTCATAGCTCCCCACGGGATAGTATTGTTCCTTTATGGCATCTCGGAAAGAATTCCAAGTGGGTACGACTGAGAACAGAGAGGGTTCTGTCTCATCATTTTTCTCACAGTAGGTTTCCCACCAGTCCTTAACATGGGGGGTAGCTTTGAAGAGTGCAAAAATAATCTTCTCCCGGTCGGAAAAGTCATGAACCAAGAAATATCCTTCTAATAGATTCAACCATCTATCTGCGGCATCTACATCTATTTGACCTTCAAATATGGGAATGTCAAAGTTTACTTGTACCTTAAAGGGAGTCGCGCCTCCAGAGTGGCTGCTGGATGCAGATGCGCCACCGGTGGGCAGTCGTTGAAGGATCTGGGAAAATTTATCCATCATCGCGTTCCTTTGTTTTTCGAGGGCCTCCTCGAGCAATATTTTGATAGGATCTCCTACTCCCTCATCTTCCTTTTCGTCCCCCATGGGTGTCCGTCGGGGTTTGTGAGGCTGATCTTGCAAAGGTTCCACCAGATCGAGCCCTAACTCCTTATACCCCGACCTCGTTGGGGACATGCAAAGAAGGATCAAGAAAAAGCAGACCGCTCTGATACCACTAATCTGGATTTATGTAGGAATTCAACAGAATACAGAAATAACCATAAACATAGAAACACAATCAAAATAAGGCTTCATTTCATTAATATCAAATCACAGAAATATGCTTACAAACATGATGGAAATAAAATAGCTAGGGTGCTGGTATCGAATCTCTGAGAAGAGATGTGGCGACTACAGACCTCTCAACTATATTACAATGAGGCTCGACGGCCTATTTATTATGGAGAAACAATGGAGAATTCTAAATGTCCAAAAACCTAACCCTAGGAGATGAAGCACCAAAACTATGGGTCCTGTTTGGGTAAATTGGTGTTTCAACTTCCCGAGGACGTAACTTCGGCAACTATCTCTGTTTGGGGCTTCAAAACGGCTCCGGAAGTTCAGGACCCAAAAAATTGCTAAAAATAGTAAGTTGTGAAAAAAAACTGCAAGAGACAATGGTGGGGCCCCAAGTGGAATAGGCGGGTGGCCACCAATGTCCACCTGGATCAGCAACTCCATCTGCAAAACCTAAGAAACCAATCCTACAGTCTTCACCCTGGAAGAAACTCCCAAAGAAACAATGAAAAAAGGGGGCCAGGATCGACAGAAGGAAATAGTCATGGATGTAGAATGAGATGATGATGAAGAAGAACAAGCACTGAAGGAAATTGATATTGAGGAGGATGATTCTCTATCCCGGTTGCCTCCTTATATTCTGACCTGGAAGCTAGAGGCCAAGAAGCTAGTGAAAGACCCTGACGCAGTAAAATACAGGGCGTTTACACCATTGGTTCCAGATGAAGTACCAGTTGAAGGTGATTTACTAGCCAAAGTGCCTCAGCTTAGAATGGAGGATTGGGAATTTAATGATTAGATAAAGTATCCCCAATTTGAGCCCAGTAGATATCTGCACCTGCAAACCTACATAGGTGGAGTCATGAGATTAGAGCCAATGAAATGGGTCAAGGGTATTAACCAATCTGGGATACTCAACATGCTCTATGTGCCACACTTTGGGTGAAGTCCTATCAACACTATTTGTGTGTGCCAATTTTTGGCCTTGGTGCATGACAATTGTTTATGGCTGGGGAAGAAGATTCTCATTACTGAGATGCTCATCAGAAGAATTACCTCCCTTCCTTGTCTTGGGTTGAATCTCGCAGAGGCTTTTGTGGGTAAAATCCAAGACAAGCAGCTCGTGGATAAAATGAAGAATGGCTATGAGTTGACAAAGGGAACTAGGGGTTATCTCATTAACTTTGTTTCTGACAAAACTGTATGCTTTTCTGTGCACATCCTTGTGGGTAATATTATGAGGAAGAGTCATGGAGAGGAGGCTTCAGCAACTATAACAGCCTTAGCTTTGGAATGCATCGAGGGAATTGTCTATAACTGGGATAGATACTTATGTACTAAATTTATCTTTCAATGCAAAGTAGTGAAGGAATAGGGAAAGCAGTTCCACTACGCGTGGCTCTTGCTTCTCATTGCATTAATGTAATTGAAAGATCCCGACGGGTCGCATTTCAACATTGCAGACGTCTATCTGGGCAAAGCATCCAGATACGCTTTGCTATGGCATTCAACAGAGCCATCGAAGGTCATGTCCAATAATTTTTTTTGGGTCAAAGTTGAGATGAGTTAAATACAATGATTAACCAAAAGCCCCGGTTATCACCAAGTATTGTGGAGAAGTATCGACAGGTCATGGAGTTCAAATCATACTTCCATCACATCCATATTCAAGCAAAGAAGGACTTTGTTGGGGTCTGGTACGAGCTGTCGTACTTGGTCAAGGAAGAAGACGTAGAAGCCATCATTAGCCAATGGTTGAGTGATTGGTTAACTCCACTTTTTGAAGGCACAAAGAAGGCGGGAACAAGTGGGGCGAAGCCCACAAAACCCATAGGGAAGAAAGACCCGAAAGTCATAGTTGTGACTGGAAAGGACACCAAAGCGAAATTTCATACAAAACGGAAGTCCTGGAGACAGGAGGGAATGATGTTCTGGGTGGTGATCTCAGCATAGATCCATGAGACCCCTCTAACCGCTTTACCACCAAAAGAAGGCAGCCACATTAGGGTGGCGCAAGAAAGAAAGTTAAATTCGATAGGTTTGTTGTCCCGACAGACATGGTCCTCACTGAGGGTGACATTGATGAGATAGGAGATGATGTGCGGCAAGTCAATGAGGATTTCTGGGGCAAAATCGAAGAACTGTACAAGAAAGTGTTGGAATATGTCCACAAAGGTTTGCAGGACATGCAGGTACAGGCAAGCGTGAGCCAGGTGAGCAGATTACAAGATAGCGTGGTTCCATCAAGCGGGGCACAAAATGGTACAAGTACATTTGTGCATGAGTTGGTGCTGACTTCTGATACCCATACGGTACCTATTCCTACGGGAAAACGGTTTTTTGATACAGACGAAAAAATAAGGCAGGAGGTCCACTAGCAGAACACAACGCTAAATCTTTTTGTAATTCCATTACATGCTCTGCATGAGTTCCACCACGAAATTGACGAGTAACTAAAGATCAGAGGAAAGTGCATTCTTATGGTTATTCGAGACGCCTAGCAAGAACGATAGGGCATGGTTGCGGAGAAACAAATCATCTTCCAAGAGCCCGAGATTGATGCAACACAATGGCAGAAGCTAGAGGAATTTATATCTAAGGCATGCACCGAGCTACCACAGCTCGAGATTCAGGTTGTAGCTGCGCCTGAGGAAAAAGTGGCCAATTTGGCCACTGATGTCAAAAAATCTAAGGCTAAATTCGATGAATTACTAAAGAAAATGAATATTAAAATCGTAGAGCTTCGAATGCAATTACAGCCTGCCACCCCGCTAGAAGTACAAGAGCAGTGCACATCGGATCTCAAAGCCGCCACAACACAGATTGAGTCTTGCATACATAAGTGTGTGAATATCTTTGGAAACTCTCTGAATGTATGGTCCTCACTGCAGGAGGACCCTCAAGTACAGAATATTGAGACTAAAATGCGTGAAAACCATGAATAGCCGGATAAAATCAATGTCACTACAAATACCTTAGCACCAATACAACAGATTACTCGTCTCCAAGAGGTTTAATTTTTACAGGAATAGATTGAGGAGCTACACCGAAAAGAGAAACTAGTTGTAGCTAGAATGAAGTCATGGGAATTTGAGGCCAGCCAGCTCTCCCAAAATTTTGAAAAGAAGCTCAAATCATTGCGCACGACTCAAAGAGGACTGGACAAGAAGGAAATTAAGTCAATCACAGAACCACTACTCAGAGAAGTTAGAGATTTTTCAAAACAAAGTGTCGACACAATTCCACCATTGAAGGATGTCTTGAGTGGCATCAAAGCAAATATTGATGGTGCACCACCATTGTGACTTGGGACAAGTCACAGTTTTGTATTAGGGGCCTATTAGAGATGGGATCCCCGCGAAGTAAGAAACAGAGGAAGACTCCGCATATCGAGGAGCAGAGTGTGCAGCACGGAGTCCATTTTGAGTCTTAGGGGCTTTGTGGTGGGTCTGTTATCACTCTAGTAAATTCTTAAGTTGTGGGATTTTGGATTTAAGTCAAAGAACTCTAGAGGTAACCACAAACCTACTTCAAACTCTAGGATCTAGCCTTCCTAGGGTTCAGAGAGGGCTCTCTCTTTAAAGTCTAACTTTATTTTGATTTATAATACTAGGCTAGTTATGAAAGTACAATTTGGTTTTGGGTTAAAGGGTTTGGTGGGAAAAAATCACTTGGAGGTAAAACAGAGAGAAATCTACTTGTCCATTGAGCTATGGGGTCTAAATCAAGCTAGAAGCACTAGAAATCAAGACCAAAAAG
This sequence comes from Pinus albicaulis, assembly GCA_034641835.2. NCBI lineage: Eukaryota > Viridiplantae > Streptophyta > Pinopsida > Pinales > Pinaceae > Pinus > Pinus albicaulis. Next base: position 655,614,920 of record CM076578.1, read on the forward strand.
GTACAAATATATTCAGGGCAAGATAGATAACCCTCAGAGATTTGGGAAAGTGGTTTTTTGTGAAGTGGTATGATCGGCATAAAGGGCACTTAAGGATCCTTTGATCCAGAAAATAGAAGTAGAAGGAAAAGGTCAAATGGGAGAAGGACCAATTAAGGGTTTCTTGGACCGGAAATCAGAAGAAAACATTAAAATGGCAACTAGTTAAAGACAGGAGGCGCTTGACTAATCCTGTAGTAATACTCCTAGTTACACATTCAGATAGAACAAACATAAAATGAATGCATGAAAGTTAGAAAAGGAAACAGTGACAAGTAGGAAGTACTTCACTCATCAACTTATCACAGGGATCGTGAATTATGATGCCAGTCAGCTTGTCCAATCTGCTGCTTCGAATTCAAACACACAATAGCCTCCAATGTTCAACAAAAACGTCTATAGTAAGTCCAGCAATTTTATTCCACGCTGAATACTTCTGAAATTGAAGTATTTATACAAAAAGTATTACAAATATCCTAGAAGAGTTCTAGGAATAACTTTAGGAAAAAGAAAATATCATTACATAATAAAAGGGATAGCTGCTTAACAAACTAGCAAGCTGTCCTCTTTTATTCAAAATAAATAGAACTGTTTTGCTAACAAGGAGCTTTTAGTTGCCTATGTGTCCTGCTTGCTGGCTGTTAGATATTTTTATGAACTTGACTTGCCTTCACTGATACTCTTTCATGATGATACTCTTTAACTTGGTTCTCTTTAACGCTAATACTCTTTAGCCATTAGTTTTACTGTTTTACTGCTGTAAATTATCTTTTTAGCAGTAAAAATTAGAAAACTATCTTTTCATTTTATCTCTCTTTTGACTGTCTTTAGGTACTTAATTCACTGTTTTTACCTTCCATATTTACATCAAATCTGTGAAAGTCTTCCATTCTTCTGCTTTTGGAATTTGGACATTTTCAACTTCCTAAATTTTTCATCAGCCTCTGTGTATCTTGCAAAAGTAGGCTTGATGACAAAGAGGTGCTTAATTTCATGATGTAGAAAAAACAAATCCTCAACATATTGAAGTAAAAATTTTCCTGTAGGAGTACCTTGTGCTAGTGGTTTGTTTACTTGTTCTTTAGAAAATTCCCTGATCTTTTTGTCATAGTCCTTTTGTGGCATGAACTTTTCATTGAATACATGTATGTTTGGTAAGCCTTTCTGTCTGAGATGTGTATACTTCACCATAAATCTAGTTATGGCAAGGTTCATTGTTTCACACTTTTCTTCAAGATTATTCATTAAGCTCTTTTTAGTGACATCCTTCTTGATTTTCAAGATTGTCGTTGTCCTGTCTAATATTTACAATTCTTCAAGTTCCTCCCTGTTTTTGCTGTTTAGAAATGTAATGAGTTTTAAAGCATGTGCAGGCTTATCAGTTAACTCATCTTTTGTCTTTTGTATCTCTGTTTGGGCTACTAATAGCAGTTATTTCTGCTCATATATAACCTGAATTGAAGGCCATTGATTATGAATGGATTCAATTATGTTAGTCCAAAGATGATCTTTTATATATGAGATCTGCTCTGTGAAAGTCAATTCTTTTTGTAAATTCTTGAGCTGCTATCCCAATCTGATTTCTTTCTGCTCATGAGTTCAGACATTGATCTTAGCTGTCTTATTTTCCCTCTCAAGATTTTCAATTATCTTGTTCAGTCTGTTTATCTCATCTGTCTTTAAGGACATCTCTTCCATGGCTTTGAAAATCTGGTTGGCTTCATCTGTGTGTTGTACATTTGTAGTAGAAGAGTCTGTAGCTGAAATGGTGGTTGAAGTCACTGGCACTGCAGTTGCCAGTGGGCCCTTTGATGCTAATTTCTCTCCTAAAGTAGAGGGCACTGATGTAGTAATCATTGGGATGACTGTAGGAATTGTAGGAATTTCTGGCTCTTTTACAACCTCTTTCTCTTGAACAAGCTGGTCCATTTGTGTTTCCATCTCCTTAATTTGTGTTGTTAATTTAAGTATGAGCTCCATCATCTCTTCTTTTTCACTTTGATCCTGAAGGATTTCCTTTGTTTGTGGATGCTCACTTTGAGGAAGCTTGAGTTGTTTCCTCAAAGATGCTATGTCTTCATTCTTTTTCTTGATTAATAGTTCTGCTGCTTGGATATTTGAGAGATCATATCCCACCTATAAAACTAGTTCCTCTAAGGCTATTATCCTTAGGTCCTTGGCATAAAGTGATGATTTATCCATATTCATTTGATCTTGCATATTAAGTATGGTATTTTGAAGTTGGCACTCATTACTTCGGTTGCCACTATAGAATACATCATTTCAAAGGCCTGTCTGTGGAACTCAATCTGTTCTAGCTCATGAATATTTTCTGTGTTTACCTCAAGGTCCACCTTTTTATAGTCTGATATTGTTTTGGGTGCTGAGTTAGTAGGCTGTAAAAATGACATCATCATTTTATTGCTGGAATAGTCAAATGCTGATAATAACCTATTCTGATTTCCAGGCTTCTTCTTCAAGAATTGAGAATAAATTTTTGTCTTTATCTCCTCATTCTTCTGCTTAATTAGCTTATACCTTTCCTTGATGTCCAAGTCCTTTTCCTCAACTAGCTGTGAGGAAGAGGCTTCCATGCTATGTTGCTTCTTAATCATCTGTGTGTCATTCTGATTGGCTGTTGTTTCCTTTTCTATTTCCATAAGTGTTTCATTGATTATGGTTATGGCTCTATCATCATTGGTTACTGGAGCATCTGTCTCATCAATATCAATTGTTACTTTCTCCTTATCAACTGAACTGAGTTTAAGCCTTGTGTTATAGATTATTTTAAATTTGGTCTCAGTTGTTGTCTCTGTTGTATAACCTCCTTCCTCTCTGACTCCCTTTATTGATGTTTCTAGTTGTTTAACAAATTCCAAAGTTGGTGTTGTTCCTATTTGGCTTGTTGCCTCTACCAAGGTGTTTTCACTCCATTCAATTTTATTTTCAAACTTTTCTATTTCAGGCTTGGACTCATGGATAAAGGGTGTTAATTTACACTTCACCCTTAGCTTGCTTAAGATCCCTTGTGGATCATAATTCCAAGGAAAACTCTCATCAAATCTAAATTCTGATAATTTCTTTGCTATTTCCTTTTCTGCATCTCTGTGGTTGATTATGAATGGCCAAAATTGATTCTTTAACTTAAACTAGGTCTTCTTTTTGGTTGCCATAAAGTTAATTAAGTCTGCATTGAGAACTTGACTAAGATATTCAAGTGCAAAAATTCTCATACACACATGCTTGGGAAACTTGTAGGGCAACAAGTTTGACCCAAAAATCCTTAATTCAGTGTGTTTTTCATAGAGGTACCAATCTCCAACTTTGTTCTACTCTGAAAGCTGTAATATTCTTTTCATTTCTTCATTGATCCTAGGCTGTTCTGATTTGTTTAATATGCTCATTGTTGGATGCAAAAATAGTTCTGAAAACTCTGAATAAGTGGAATCACTTGACTCTTTTCTCAGTAATGAAATCCAAAAGATAATTGATAGAGGTTTTCCCTCTACATCCATCTTTTGCAAAGAAACTAGAAATTTGTCTGCTTGGGAGAATAAAAATAAAGGGAAAAGATAAGATGAATATCTAAAAACTCCTTCTGTGGATAATTTAGTCAACTGGTAATGGATGGCATCTGCTATGAAACCAACATAGTCAAATATTACTGCTGGAGGTTGACCAAGAGACATGGTGGACAAGAAACCAAGAATAGATTCATCAGTATAATCATCTGTAAAATATCGAAGGATAAAAGATAGCATAGAGATAATCTGTCTATAACCTTTAGGAAATTTAGCTGTGGAGTATGGAGGATTTATCTTTGGAATGTCAACATGAGAAGGCATAAAATTTTGAAATATCATGAACCTTTTAGGAAAATATATGCGAAGGTATAACTGAGTTAATGCCTCTATAGACAAGGGGACTGCCTGGGGATCGGGTTGTAATTGAAGAATTTGATTAATTGACTGGGTTGTAATGGTAAGAAGTATTTCTTTTTCTGCATTTACTATAGCCCTTTGATCTGACTCATAGTATTTTTGACAAAGTCTAATGAGTTCTTGACTATGATGAGTCAATGGGACTATATACTTAGGAAAATGGGTTTCCCAAATTGGAATATCATCTTTGTCTAGATATTTTTCATAACACCAGTTGTGTATATCTAGCAAATTAAACTCAATAACAAGGTCTACAATTTTATAGTCAAGATTAGTCAAAGGAATGCTTTCAGCAGCAACCACAAGTGGTTGAAGGGGATTTACTGTTGTAGCGGATTTGGCAGTGATGGCTGGGGTATGCTTAAGGGCTTTCAATCCCTTAGATTTAGGTGTTTTAGATCCTACAGGTCTACTTGTGCTCTATTTCTTAGGCATTTTGAGTAACTGCTGCAAGATTAGACTGTTTTTAGGTGTTTTTATTTTAACAGAGAGGAAACTAAGCAATTTAGATTAAGGATGGCTTCTTTTGGGCTTTTTGCTCAATTAAGTTTATCTGAGGATGTGAAAACTGGCATAAAACAAAAAACAAGGGTTTTCTGAGTCGGTTTGATTGAAAAAATGGGTTTTCAAGGTAATTCAGAGGTTTTAGTTGTTTAAATCCTTAAATTTGATCTTTAGACTGTGAAATTCGAGGAATTTGGCTTTAAAAAGGCTTGAAATGGAAAACAGGGTTTCCTGGGAAAATTTTGCCAGGGTTTGGCCTCTTTTTTTTTGGTATTTTTAGGAAGTTTGGTTCGGTGAATTTCTTAATGAAAGGCATGGTTCTATTAAAGATGGTTTAAAATTGAATATGGAGGCTTTAATTTATCAAAAAATACCTTTAAAATGCAGGTATTCGGCTTTTGAGAAGTTTTTTTTTTTCGGAAGATTTCGACTGATTCTGAGGTCTTTAATAGCTAACTGAAGCAGTGAATAGATTTTAGTCAATCTTCAATGTTGGAGTTGTGGTCAAATTCAGAGTTTGGGGACATAAATCGATAATCAGGACTTAAAAAGGTTTAACAAAGTCGGGAAGAGTTATATCAGAGTGCAAATGCACGGATAACATAAAAAATAGCTTAACCAAAGGTTTTAACCTTATGATTCAATTGCCATAATTGTCATTAAATGGAGGTCTCATCAATGGCAGGAAGCGATTTTCAGAATTTGAAACGAAACCAGAGAGCGGTTATCGCATGCAAATTGGCCAGTAAGTGGTTTAGAACCAAATGAAGGCGATCAAATAAGAAATTGACACGTCAAGGAGAGAGAAATGAGCAAAACTGCCCATTTCGCATGCATTTTGGATTTGGTCGTTCGATTACTTTGTGCGCGTGATATCACATCTGGGCCATTGGATCTTGATATCAGGTGCGAAGGGTCAAGATCAAAAGGAAAGTTGCGTCTTAAGGAAAGGTGGGACCGGGGTTTATATGGGGGTTGTCGGCTTAAAAAATGGTTTAAAACCTTTATAAAATGGATGTGGGTGAAAGGTTTTATATATGTATTGCAAAGGTGCGGACTTTTGCATGGTGGGGGTTAACATCTTTTGAACCTTATAAAAAGATTTAATTCGATTCAAAACTTAGGATATATGCTGAAGAGCGGGATTAAATATGTTTTGTTTAAATCATAGGTAATATGCCCTAAATGAAACACATTAGCGCAACTTTTATTTTATTTATATAGTATTAAACCTTTTTAATGGTTTAATAAGCATAGGGGGCGGGATATTTGATTTAATGATAAGTTTTTAGACCAAAGGGTATATAATTGGGGTTTTATTTAAGCACATGGATAATAAAATTTGGTCAAAACATTGTAATAGTGGGTTTTTGGGGATATTTAAATATAGGGAATTAAAAAGTAGGATAAGGTATTTTTTAAGGATTTAGTAAACTAAGTTAAAAGTTAATATGAAAAGGGGAATGGAATACACACAAAAATATATAAAATAACTAAGTAAAGTGTAAAAGTAGAAGCAAAGCTTGTCTTTTTATCATTTCACCAATACTTAGTATAAAGTATTTTTTAGGGTTTTTGTATGTTTCTGAATGAAGGAAGTTAATTAGATGGGTTTATATGTTTCATTGAGTAAGAATGAGTCTTTACCTATGAAGGGAGTTATAATGTATGAATGAGAGATGAAATAATGATGAATGGGGATTTAACATAAGAATTTAATATTTTCAACTAACCAGTCATCGAGCCTTGGGTCTGGTCCCAACAAAAGTCAGAGAAATGCTCTGAGCCTATTTGACTGATAGTTTAGAACATTAAATACCTATAGGAGAAGGGAAATTAGTAATTTTCCTGATAATATTTTATTACATGCTTTCTCCACTTCTTTCTACCTACCCAACCTCCTTCTAACATTTTTTCTTCATTTGGTAGGTGCATTTAGGCTTGCAACCTTGAAATATTTATTCTTTCAAAGCATAAACTAACTAGATCTACCTTATTTCATCTGAGGGCTCAGATTAAACTGTTGAGCTCCTCATTATTCTCTACCTATCTACTGATTTTTCAGGATTAAATTGTCTGACAAATCTTTATTCACTATCTAAAACATGAAATTGAAAACATGACAAGTTAAGATTAAACAGTTTAACTTATCATAGATTATGGCATTTATGGACACTCTAACATAATTATTTATTTTGCAGAAAAGTGAAAAGTAGTGGCATTTGGACTTGCTCACTTTCAAGTCTTATTCTCATCTTTTTTCTTTTTGGGGTCTATATTTTTTAAGTCCTTTGATCTTTCTTTTAGGACTTTTTACCCTCTTTTTATTTTTTATTATTTTATTTTTTTTTCAAAATATGGGAAAACAACTTACAGAAAGCAAGGTATGTACATATTTTACAATACTATCAAAAGTCAATTCAAAATTATGAATCCTATATTTATAGGACCTAACAGTGGCTTCACATGGGGATGGCATTTCCTGGTAAAATGTCAAGAACACCGTTGACTAGTAGCCTTCAACTTTGACCATGATGATCCAGTAATTTTCTTCTGTTTTCTGCATAGAAAAAACTCATATTTATGACATTTTACTGTAGAAATTTGAATAACTGATATATTATTCACCAAGATTCTCTTGATCACACACTATTTTAGCTTCATGCATAATACAGAATCTCTTCTACCATTGATCATTAATTGCAAAAATAAAATCAATTGCATGCACACATTAAAACCACAAACAATAACACATATGAACACAGTATTTCATGGGAAAGCTTAAAGCTGAAAACCCCAACTATCTGTATATTATATGTCATGGAGATCATGTAACAATCATAGTACAAAGCTCCTCACAAGCTCTCATGCACACCCTCAATTTCTACACACTATCAAGCTAGATCTAGCAAAACACATGCTCCAATCTTTTTCCACTTGATAGCCAGCCTCTATTGTGTAATCAATGCTATGGGATGGCTTCACTAAACAGATAAACCACCTGGCTTGTACTGCGTAATCCTCATGGGCTTCTCCACCTATCTGTGTGTTGCAAATAGCAATAGTATAGTCACAACTGATAGTTAACCTGCTCTTTCACCTATTTCTGCACTGGTCTCCACTGAAACTGTCCATGCACTGAAGTTAATTGATGCATTCTTTAGTTGATTAATGAGTTTATAATTAGTGAATTAATTAATAATTAATTCACACCACTCTCACTAATTGTATCAATTAGTTAAACCGAATACAAATAGCTCAACTATGTTTAGATTAGTTAAACTGAATACAACTCCACTAACTTCCTCAATCAACTCCACCAAACTCCATCACATGAGTCAAAATTTACATGAGTTCTAATCGAAGTCTTCATGCAATTTGCAATAGTTCATACAACCCTTCCCTCAGGAATAGCGTAATTCCTTCTGTCAGCTTTTGTGCCACATCTGTGCACTTAACTGAAGTGCTCCAAGAGAATAAGATAATGTTTAGAGTCTAAATATTATTAAGAGCTAATAATATTTAACATATCTATTTTTAGACTGGCAATCTAAAAATAGATTCCGCCCAGTATGTCTAAAAATATAAGTCCATCTATTTTTTCTGACTTGACCAACCATCCACAAATAGCATCCTGCAACTCATAGAACATGATCCATATGTCTAAAAATAGGCATAGTCTAGAAATAGACTTTGCGCCAAAAATAGCCTGCGGGCCCACTTAGTGAAGGCGACTTCTTTCCACTAAGCTCTTCATCTTGTTGCAATATCAACACTCCCTCTCAACAAGATAAGGATTATCTGCAACCCCTATCCTGCCCCTATGGTATTCAAATTTTCTCCTAGTGAGCGCCTTCGTCAAGATATCAGCATCCTAATCCTCCGTGGGAATGTATGAAAGTAACATGATCTTCCACTGCACACAATCTCTGATATGATGATACCGGATGTCAATGTAGTGTGAACGGAACAACCCAACCAGGATCTTCCTCATCCATATAGCCTCGCATGCAGCCAAACTTGCTGCCATATACTCGGCCTCTGCTGAACTGAGTGCCACGGATCTCTGCTTCCTGCTGTACCAAGAAACTGTTGTCGACCCGATACTGAAAATCCCTCCGTATGTGCTCTTCTCGTCCGTTGGGCTCCCTGCCCATCCGCATCCGTGAAACCACACGCCTTCACCTCATCCAACCCGTTCGTACCAGAATCCATCCCGATGTGCCTCCGAGATATCTGTCCATATAGCTGTCTTCCTTCCAAGGAGCTTGGTAGGTGGCTTAACCATGGGCCAGAAAGTTGGTTCACAAAAGATAGCACAAGTGCTCACCGTGCATTGACCGCATACACAAGCGACCCCACCAACCCGTAGATAAATGTTGTCATCCACGGCATCCACTACCTCCGCTGAAGTAGCATCCTCCTTCCTCCAACCACCAGGAAGAGGAGTATCAACAGGCTTGCAGCCATGCATGTTGAACTTCTCCAGTATCTCCCGGGCATACTTACCCTGAGAAAAAAACAGTCCATCACTGTGCTGCCAAATTTCCAATCCCAGGAAATAATGAAGGAGGCCCAAGTCCTTCATCTCAAACTCTTTTGCAAGATCCTCCTTGCATGAGAGTATCAACAACTCATCACTTGTCAAAATCAAATCATCTACATAAAGTACAATGATCAGCAACTTACCCTCCACCACAATCTGGTATAGGTTAGGATCCGCCTCACTCTTAGAGAATCCAAGTCCGGTGAAATAACTGTCTATCCGTGTGTACCAAGCACGAGGTGCTTGTTTCAACCCATACAGCGCTCTCTTGAGCCTGCACACATGTGACTCGCTGTTGAAGATCTCGAAACCTTCGGGTTGCTCTATGTACACCTCCTCCTCAATGACTCCATTGAGGAACGCAGTCTTCACATCCATCTGATGAATGTGCCACCCCATCTGCGCTGAGAGAGCAAGAATCGTCCATATGGAAGAATACCTTGCGACAGGTGCAAAGGTCTCCTCATAATCGATCCCCTCTATCTGTGAAAAGCCTCAGGCAACAAATCTTGCCTTGTACTTCTCCACACTCCCGTCAGCTGCCTGCTTCACTTTGTAGATCCATCTCAAACCCACCACTGATTTCCCCTCCGGTCTCGAGACAATCTCCCATGCACTGTTTCTGACAATCGAATCATACTCTTCCACCATGGCATCTACCCATGTGGGGTCCTCCACATCTTCCTCAAAAGAGGATGGCTATGTCATGATACACTTGCTCATAAGAGCCATGTATCCAGTGTACCAATCAGGTGACTGTCTCTGTCTGTGTTGTGATGTAAGTGCTCCTACAACCTTCTCAGCATCTTGAGCTAGTCGCTCAGCTTCTGTAGTGTGCTTCCTCCCTCTGATGGTTGGCACTGCCTGAGTGGTCTCTTCCACTCCATGAACCTCATCTTGTGGCTGATCCACATCCTGAGACTCATCCTTAGGAACTAATAGCTCCTCCTCTGCATGCAAGTGTGGCTCCCTCTCAAGCGAACACTTCATGGCTTTCTCCTCCTAAAATTTGATATCCCGTCGCACAACAGTCTTGCGACTGTCTGGAAAATACACACGATAGTTGTGGGGCGTATCAGTGTACCCCACAAATATCCCAACCTCTGTAGTCGGCTCCAGCTTCTTCCTGGCATCCTTCGTCACATGAATGTAAACATGTGAACCAAAAATCCTCAAATGGGAAATATCAGGCCTCTTACCAGAAAACGCCTCCTCGGGTGTACTCATGCCAAGTATCCTGTGAGGACAACGGTTCTGCACATATACTGTATTATTGCATGCCTCCGCCACAAGTGAATGGGTAGGCCCTGATCATGCAACATCGCCTGTGCAGCACCCACGATCGTTCTGTTCTTCCGCTCAGCAACCCCGTTCTGCTGTGGGTTATGAGGTGCTATGAGCTCTCTTCGAATCCCTTCTGCGCTGCAAAAGTCCTTGAATTCGCTAGAGATGAATTCACCACCATTGTCGCTCCTAAGAGTCTTCACCTGCTTCCCCGATTATTTCTCAACCAGTGCCTTGAACTCACAGAACTTTGAGTATGTCTCGCTCTTCTTCTGCATGAAGAAGATCCAGCACTTACGAGAAAAATCATCAACAAATATCACATAGTACCTGTGCTTTGCTGTCGAAGCTACTGAGAAAGGTCCACACACGTCTGTGTGAATTCTCTCAAGGATCTTCGTGGCGCGACTATCCTTCTCGTGAAAGGTGGCTTTCACAAATTTTCCCAAGGTACACCCCTTGCACTGATCTGACTGTGCAAGAGTGCCTTTAGGAAGCCCAGTATAAATCTGCTGCAGTATCTTCAAAGCTCCATGGTGAAGGTGGCCTAATCTCCGGTGCCACAACTCGCCATCATCCCAGCTCACCACTCCTTCTGCCTTGCCTGCCATTGTTGCGCAGCCATCTACCTGCAATTGATAAAGGTTCTTAACTCGAAACCCTATCCTCCGGGTCTCACCAGTTTCCTTACTACGCAGGAAGGCCTTTCCTTCGCTAAAGACAACATCATATCCCTTGTCTTCTAACATCGCCACAGAGATAAGATTCTTCTTCAATCCTGGAACATGCATCACTTCCTTCAATACGAAGGGTTTACCAGACTCCCTCTCAAAGGAAATGGTACCGATACCGGTCACACTGTATCTACCATCATCGCCCATCTCGATGTGCACTCCAAGATCTTTCTCATCCAGATCAGTAAACAAATCTCGATCTCCTGTCATGTGAAAAGGCGCACCACTGTCAAGAAACCACACTAATCCCGTCATACTTGAGACCAAGCATGTGATCAGTGAAAAATCTAGCTCAAACTGCGAGGCTAAGGCCTCCAACTCCGGTAGTCCCGACGGCAGATTTGTTTTCTACACCATGGACAATTAGTGGCGTAATGTCCGTGTTGGTGACAGTGAAAGCACTTCACCTTGGACATGTCCTGCTTCCTTTCGCACCAGAATGAGAAGCTTTCTTGCTCCTCCCCTTCTTTGCTTTGGTAGCCAAAGCGCAATTTTCTTCAACATAATTCTTTGATGAAGATCTATCCCTGGTACTCCGCCTTATCTCCTCTTGCACAAGATCTGACCAAAGTCGCTCCCATCCTAGCAATTTCTCCCGACCATTGACAAAGTCCTGATAGGAGTGCCAACTCTTCAGAAGCCCAAGGAGAGCCAAGCTCACCAATTCCTCATCATCAACAATAACCCCCACACTTCCCAGCTCATCCCTTCATTGGATGAACTTCGTGAGGTACTTAGGCATACTGTCGCCTTTCTCCATCTTTATGTTTCTGAGTTTATCCTTGAGCGCCAACTTCCTCTGATCGCTCTTGCTTTGGAATAAATCTGTCAAGGCTTTCCACATCAAGAATGGAGAATCCTTACCATGAAGGCTAGATACTATGTGATCCTTCACACCTTCCAAGAGAATCCTTCGACACTTTGCTGTCTTCTTTTTCCATGCGTCAAGTACAGCAACATCACTAGAAGCAGGTTTTGGAATTTTTGCATCTATGAACTCCTTCAACCCATTGTCATCCAGCACCGCCTCCATCCTGTCCTTCCATGCAATATAATTCGAGCTTCCCTCAAGGGCATACTCCAATCGCAATCCGTTGAAAGAAATCTCAACTTCGACACCAAGAAAACACTGCTGCAAATTCGAATTCCACCAGCACAAAACTCAACCGCTTCAATGTTTTGCAATTTCTCCAATGATCAATATCCCTCTGATACCATGTAGAAATTTGAATAACTGATATATTATTCACCGAGATTCTTCTGATCACACACTATTTTAGCTTCATGCATAATACAAAATCTCTTCTACCATTGATCATTACATGCGGAAATAAAATCAATTGCATGCATACATTAAAACCACAAACAATCACACATATGAACACGGTATTTAATGGGAAAGCTTAAAGCTGAAAACCCCAACTATCTGTATATTATATGTCATGGAGATCATGTAACAATCATAGTACAAAGCTCCTCACAAGCTCTCATGCACACCCTCAATTGCTACACACTATCAAGCTAGATCTAGCAAAACACATGCTCCAATCTTTTGCCACTTGATAGCCAGCCTCTATTGCATAATCAATGCTATGGGATGGCTTCAATAAATAGATAAACCACCTGGCTTGTACTGCGCAATACTCATGGGCTTCTCCACCTATTTGTGTGTTGCAAATAGCAACATTATAGTCACAATTGATAGTTAACCTGCTCTTTCACCTATTTCTGCACTGGTCTCCACTGAAACTGTCCATGCACTGAAGTTAACTGATGCATTCTTTAGTTGATTAATGATTTTATAATTAGTGAATTAATTAATAATTAATTCACACAACTCTCACTAATTGTATCAATTAGTTAAACTGAATACAAATAGCTCAACTATGTTTAGATTAGTTAAACTGAATACAACTCCACTAACTTCCTCAATCAACTCCACCAAACTCTGTCACATGAGTTCTAACTGAAGTATCCATGCAATAGCTCCACATAACCCTCGGGAATAGCGTAATTCCTTCTGTCAGCTCCTGTGCCACATCTGTGCACTTAACTGAAGTGCTCCAAGAGAATAAGATAATGTTTAGAGTCTAAATATTATTAAGAGCTAATAATATTCTACATATCTATTTTTTAGACTGGCAATCTAAAAATAGATTCCGCCCAGTATGTCTAAAAATAGAAGTCCATCTATTTTTTCCGACTTGACCAACCATCCACAAATAGCATCCTGCAACTCATAGAACATGATCCATATGTCTAAAAATAGACATAGTCTAAAAATGGACTTTGCGCCAAAAATAGCCTGCGGGCCCACTTAGTGAAGGCGACTTCTTTCCACTAAGCTCTTCATCTTGTTGCAATCTCAACATTTACCCTGCAAAGCTTAGGGCCTTCTCTCCGAGCTTCAACTTTGTAAAGAAAATATCCAATCCAATCTAAAAACTTCAATGGATATTTAAAATGATGTAAAAGTAAATGGGACTAACTATTGGTTAGCTCAAATGAATAGTAGTGTTTGCATTAGGGGAATTTTGAGGTCTAAAATGGGCCTCCTAAGAAAAATGTACAACAAAAATAAACTTTATAACAACCAATAGGATTCAAGGTGATGATGTCAACCATGGGGGATTATTTACCATTTTTTAAGTAAAAGGGTAAAAATATTAAAAAATAATAAAATAATAAAACTACTTTTTCAACTTGTATTTTCAACTAATCTCCCAAACTTTTTACTCGAATTTTGAGTGGGAGTACTCGTTGGATGAACAATTTAATTCCTCATCCAAGGAGTACCCATGTTGCATACTTTTAATGAACTCTACTGCACGAAAAATGAGAAATACATAAAAAAACGTGATTGTAATCACGTTTTTTTATGTATTTCTCATTTTTTGTGTAGTAGGACCCATTGAAAGTATGCAACATGGGTAGTCCTTGGATGAGGAATTAAATTTCGCATCCAATGAGTAAAAAAGTAGTTTTTTTCATTTTTCCCTCTAAAATTTGATGATTTGATCAAATCTTATTTGATTTTTTCCACTATTATTTTATAATTTCCTTAGGAGGCCCATTTTAGACCTCAAAATTCCCCTAATGAGCATTCTACCATTTACTGGTCCTTCTTGTATATCTGCTCCATCCAAATCTTTGATAAAGAAAGCATTATTACCTCCATATCCATAAATTACATAAGGTTCTTTCCAGAGAAAATCAAACTTTCCATGTTTGCCTTTGTCTTCTCTTCTAGAATCCCACTTTAACACTTGATCTCCAATGTAAAAATCATCATCTTTACTTCTTCTATCAAAAATTTTCTTGATTTTATCCTAAATGACTTGGGATTTCTTATAGACCTCTTCCCTTGTTTGTTGTAGATGAATAGTTTGATTAATTCTCCTTTGTATATCATTTATTTCCACTTGTGATTCTTGAATGATTTTCATTACTAGAACACCTAAGGATGATGGAAAAACTGCATCCATTCCATATACAAGTTGGTAATGGGAAGTGCTAATAGAATTTTTAGTAGTAAGTCTATCTACCCATAAGGCATAGACTAACTTTTTATTCCAAGTCTTTTTTTTGTCTTCAAGTAACTTTTTTATGATATTTACAAGACTTTTGATTGAGGATTCAGCTAGGCCATTACCCTGGGGGTAATATACAGTAGAGTGACCTAGGGTAATATGATATTTATGACAAAAGGCAATCATCCTTTTAGATTTAAATGCGGCTACATTATCAATAATTATCTTGTGAGGGCATCCAAATCTTGACAAAATGTTATTTTATATGTAAGAAATAATGACTGCATCAGTGGCTTGTCTAGTAGGAATAGCTTCAATCCACTTTGTGAAGTAATCAGTGGCAGTCAAAATCCACTTATGTTGGCTAGAGGATGGGGGGTGAATTTCTCCAATGAAGTCTAAACCCCATTGTTGAAATGGCATTTCAGTTAAAATAGGCTTTAAGGGTAAAGGTAATAATTTCTTTTTGCCTTCAAAAATTTGACATTTGTGACATGAAGTAACAAACTTTTTAACATCAACAAACAAGGTAGGCCAGTAAAAACCAACTCTAAGGATCTTGTCAGCAATATTTTTCCAATATAAATTCCCTCCACAGTTACCTGCATGGAATTCTTCAAGTATTTTATTAGCTTCTTCCTTTAGTAAACAATTCAATAATATCCCACTATGATCTCTCCAAAAAAATACATTATCTAAAATACAAAATCTCATTGCTTTAAGTTTTAGAAATCTAGCTTTAGTCCTTGACAATTCAGGAGGACCTTGTAATTTTTTAAGTACTAAGATGATATCTGAGTACCAAGGTGAATCTAGAAAGGCTTCACTAATTATTGGAGTCACCATCTCTTCCTAGTCATCAACCTGAGCAATAAAATTTATATCTAGTGCATTGCAATTAGATTCAACCATTAACCTGGCTAATCCTTGTCCTTTAATGAGTTTTGTGGGTTTAATTTCTATGTCATATTCTAGGATAGTGGCAATCCACTTACCTCTTCTTCCATCAAGACCATCCTGAGTAAGAATGTCTTTTACTACAGAATTAGGGACATGGGCAATTATGTGTGAATAGAGAATGTAAACTCTGAAGTCTTTGATGGCCTTAACCAAAGCTAAGGCTTGTTTCTCCATTATGTTATATTTCAGAGGGGCATCTCTAAGGGTCTTACTAAAAAAATCTATAGGTTGTTCAAATCCTTGATCATTCTTCTGTGGTAAAACTGCACAATGGTATGCTCTGAAGCAAATGAAAAAATTATGAAATCTTTTTTGAAATTTGGACTGATTAAGACTGGTGTTTTAGTTAAACCCTACTTTATGGATTCAAATGATTATTTGGCTTCAAAAGTCCATTTTAGAATTGAGTATTTTTCTAGCATGTTGTTCGGTTCTCTGATGATTTCAGCTAAGTTTGAAATAAATCTTCTCAAAAAATTAATCTTACCTAAGAAAGCTTGTAATTCTTTGATATTTCTAGCTGGATGAATTTTCAGAATTGCTTGTATCGTAGTAGGTTCAATTCTAATTCCTTCTTTTGAAATTATATGTCCTATTAACTTACCTTCCTCTAATCCAAAAAGACTTTTCTTGGGATTTAAAGAGATGCCAAATTTCCTACATTTAATAAAGACCTGTCTCAAATGATCCAAGTGTTCATTATCTGATTTGGAAAATACAGTAATGTCATCTAGATAAATTACCAAGAAGTCATGAATTTCTTTTGCAAATGCTATGTCCATAACTCTCTGAAAGGTTGCTCCTGCATTCATCAGACCAAAGGGCATTTTCACATACATGAAAGTGCCCCAAGGAGTGGTGAAAGTTGTTTTAGCCTGATCTTCCTTTTGGACTAGGATCTAGTTGTATTCTGAAAAACCATCTAACAAAGAAATCCTAGAGGAGCCAACTACCTTTTGTAATATATGATCCATCTTTGGTAAAGGGTAATTATCCTTTAAAGACACTTTGTTAATATTTCTAAAGTCAACACATAATCTAATTTCTCCAATTTTATTTCTTGTTGGAACTAGGTTTGAAACCCAATCAGAGTATCTGATTGGTGCAATGATCTAGGCATCATACATTTGCTTTACTTCCTTTTTTGTCAAAGGTAATAGAACAAGATCAATTCTTCTCAACTTTTGTTTGAATGGTTTTTGATCCTCTTTTATTGGAATTTTGTGTTGGATTATGTTTGTATCATAAGATTTGAGATCTTCATAACTCCAAGAAAAAACATCTTGGTATTCCTTAAAAAGATCAATGTATTTTTCCTTTTCTTGTAGAGGTAAAGATTTAGACAGTTTTATCATCATTGGTTTTAATTCTGTCCCAATATTAAATTCCTCAATATCAGACCTAACTGACTCCATTTTTGGCTTTTTAGGCACATCATTGGAGTCAAAGAGATCTTCTAAATGGGTTAAACCTTTAGGCAAAAAATTAGCTTTGAGATCTAACATGTCAATTTCTTCTTCAATGATTTCTTCAATATCTATCTTCTCTAAGCTATCTATTTCAAATTGACTAAATACAGTAGGTCTATTAAATTTATGTACATCTATGTTATCTATTTCACAATCCAAATCTGAATCTATATTACAGTTTGTATCTATTTTTCAATTTTGAAATTCTTCTTCATTGTTTAAGAAATGGTAAATTTGTTCATCCTGAGAGAAAATATGCCAATACTTGAGGTTATCTTGAATAATTGGTCTATATTTAACCTCAGCAGTGTACCTGTGTGTTGGTTGGAATGGTAAATTGCATGTATTAGCAAAATTTGCTAGGCAATGTGCTTGACTATTTTTTTTTCAGGTATAGCAGCAAATTTTCATTCCAATAAATCATCAGTTAAATCTATTATAGTGTCTCTGTATCTGGATAGTATAGGGTTATAAACATAATATACTGCATTTATTTGCTTTATGATTAATTCTGAATCTCCCATGATTAGTATTCTTTTTCCTCCTAAGTTTCAAATGATCTAGAGGCCTAGAATGAGTGCCTCATACTCAGCCATATTGTTGGTGCATTTGAAGTTGAGTCTGAAGACATGTCCTTCTGAGTGATTAGTCTCCATGTTTGTAATCCATACTCCTGCTCCTGCTCCTAATTTGTTAACTGAGCCATCAAATTCTAAGTGCCAAAGGGATTCATGAAAGATGTTGTCATTGTTTGGTGTTGGCTTTTTATCAATCAGTTCAGTTTGGATTTCATTATTCTCAGAGTTACATAAGATAAAAGAGTCCAGGTCAGTTGGTGTAGAATAAATAGGATAATTTATAGATCTTTCAGCACTACTGACCATAAACTTCATCAATGTTTCCCTATATAGCTTTTTAGGTTGACCAAACACTGATATAGTAGCATAACTCATGTCTAATTGTAGAGATCCCTACAACTTTGCTCCCCATGAGCGAGAAAGTAGCATACCATATTTAGGTGGGATATTAGCTACTACAATGTCCATTAATATACTCTTACTAGGGTATTGAACTAATGTCACACATAAGTCTTTGATTAATCCTAAGCACTTAACTTTGCTAGAATCAAATGAAAACAAATGTTTGTATGGCCTAGTTATTTCTAGATTAAGAGTTTCCATTATAGCTTTAGGCATTAAATTATGAGAAGCTCCTGAATCTAGCATAGTGTTATGGAGAATTTGATCATGAATGGTAAGACTGATATAAAAGGGAGGGACTGATCCATCTGCATGCTTTCCATTTACATTAGGGCCAAAGATCAACTCTAGTTGATCATCATTCAAATTAATTGCATCTTCGCCATCATTCATATTTAGTGTTTCAGTTATGGTTGATTTGTATAAGTCATTTTTTACCAATTCTGTTAAAGGAATGGGTATTTTTAACTTAGCAATTTCATTCTGAATATTAAATGAGGGTTGAAATTTACTAATTTGAGCTAATTCATCTTTAGTAACTGTAATTTGACTTGGTTCTTCTTGAGTTTCTACAGTTGTATTTCTATCTTCAATTGTTTTTACATTCTCTATTTGAGTTTCCTTAGTTTTACTGCTTTTAACCTTCTTTTCAGGGATTGTTTGTGTAGCAGTAGAAGTTTTATCAGACTTAGAAATATCAGCAGATGTTTTTGAATTATCAATTTTTGGATCTACTGGTTTAGGATCAGCAGAAGGTGTTTTTGGATCTAAATTTGTTGATTTAATAGAGTTAGAGGCTTTTGCTACATCAGATTTTTGTGTGTCTTTTGAGGCTCGAGCCACTTCATCAGTAATATCAAAAATTTTGGGACTTGATGATCTTTTAGGACTAGAAATGGGTTGAGAAGAATGGGAACTTTGCTTATTTTCCCTTGGGAGAATTTGCAAAACCTTTTTTTTTGGTGCTTCTACATTTTTCTTATTTTTATTTTGGGAATTGTTTTTGGTAGAAGACTCATTATTTTTCTTGTGTCTAAGGTTATACTAACTATGTATTTCATTTATGGCAAAGTCATAACCCTGTTTATGGTCAAAGGATTAACTGGACTCTAATTTGAGTTGTTGAAGCTCAAATAGTTCCTGATCTTCCTGAGTGAGGAAAATGGTATTGTTTTCATCTATTCTCATTAGACGATTGATGTCATCCTCATCTTCATCATTATTTTGAGAAATTTCAGCATAGTTCTCCTGGAATGGGGGCCTAATTGTTTGGTCTGGGCCTGTTTCTTTTGCTTTTCCCTAATTTATGTTTTTTCTAAAGTTGGGATTTCTGATCTGTTGTTGATTATCCCAATGGGGTCTTTTTTCTATATTATATAGTCTATCCATCATTCTTTCTAAGGTTTTGGATAAGCTATCTATTTCTGCATCTGAATTTGAATTTTCTTCTTTGATAGTCACCCTTCTTTCATTTCCGAGTCTAGATTTTTTAGCTAATTATATGTTTATTTCTACACTAACAACATCTAATTGCATTTTTTCTAAGGTGTCTACATCTCTTTCCCTTAATTGATAAGCCATATCTGCATCAAATCCATCAGGGAATTTGAGCAGAATGGAATAAGGAGTAGGTTTAAGAGTTGCAGGAATAGAATTATAGACACTATTATACCTAGTGCAATAATCTTGAACTGACTCATTTGGGGCTCTTTTTAATGCATCAAATTCAGATAA
Source organism: Pinus albicaulis (assembly GCA_034641835.2). NCBI lineage: Eukaryota > Viridiplantae > Streptophyta > Pinopsida > Pinales > Pinaceae > Pinus > Pinus albicaulis. The sequence goes on from CM076578.1 coordinate 655,634,641, forward strand.
TATTCAAAGAGGGTTCTTTTTCTTTTCTGATTTATTTAAAATTTCCTATGAAATACAGTTAAATCAGTTATGCTACCAGCAGCTAGATCTTTAAACCATTTCTTTACTTCTCTAGTCAAAGTTTGAGCAAACAATATCATTTAAACATCTGAGTGATCTATTTCATAAATTTCAAAGAAGTCTGTGATTTTAGTTATGTGTTGCTGAGCATTATATTGTGTAGTACCATCAAACAGTGGTATATTGTTTTGATAATCTTAAGGCATGTCATGCAACTGTTGAGGTAAGACAAGGGGAGCATATCTAGTAGCCATGGCTAAAAGCTTAGTTTGACTAGAAGATCTAGTAAAAGAACTTGGAGCTGTGCTGGAAATGATAGCAGATGAATTGAAAATTGTATCAGAGGTGCTGGGAAATGATATTGGGATATGAGTGGAACTACTAGGAAATGAGAATGATGAATTTGCAAAATCAGAAGGTAAACTAGTGGATTGAGTGGATGGTGGAAAAAGTATTCTAGGCTGCAAAGGAAGTCCAGGGATAAATGGGTCTATAGATGAGTTGAGAGTGGTATTTATATATGATGTAATAGCATACAGAGATGAATCTGCAGTTGGTATTATTGTAGTGTGTAACTGAGAAACTGGAGGTTTGTTTGTATAAGTCAAAAATTTAGCTAATTCAATAGCCTCATCAATATCCTTAAGAAATGTAACATTAATTTCTTCAACTTTAGTTTGATATTCAGCTTTCTTTGATTTAGATCTTGCTATAATAATTTTTTGTTTTGTATTCAAAAATGAAACAAAAGCAGGGTCTACAATAGTAGTTTTTAAATCATTTTCAGATTTTCTTTTAAATAATGAATGCTCAAATTTCAAATCAAAATCAATATCTTGCAGACTAACTAATTCTTGAGGTAATGAATTGACTCTTATTAATGATATTTCAGCTTCTAAGTTTTCTGTTTGTTTTTTCTTTTTTTCCAATTCGGTCTGGGTTATCTACTATGATAGCAGGTTTAGGATTCGGGTTAGACCTGCTATAGTAGGTTTTCCTAGAAGCCATAATTACTATTTTTCAATACCCACAACCTATAAAAATAATCTTGAAATAAAAAGATAAATAAAATAATTTTCTTTCAAGACAATTTTATGACTGAGGATTGGTTAAGTCCCCAGTATGGTCGCCAGTATGTTATCACTCTAGTAAATTCTTAAGTTGTGGGATTTTGGATTTAAGTCAAAGAACTCTAGAGGTAACCACAAACCTACTTCGAACTCTAGGATCTAGCCTTCCTAGGGTTCAGAGACGGCTCTCTCTTTAAAGTTTAACTTTGTTTTGATTTATAATATTACGCTAGTTATGAAAGTACAATTTGATTTTGGTTTAAAGGGTTTGGTAGGAAAAAATCACTTGGAGGTAAAACAAAGAGAAACCTACTTGTCCATTGGGCTATGGGGTCTAAATCAAGCTAGCAACATTAGAAATCAAGACCAAAAAGGTACAAATATATTTAGGGCAAGATAGATAACCCTCAGAGGTTTGGGAAAGTGGTTTTTTGTGAAGTGGTATGATTGGGATAAAGGGCAATTAAGGATCCTTTGATCCGGAAAATGGAAGTAGAAGGCAGAGGTCAAACGAGAGAAGGAGCAATTAAGGTCTCCTTGCACTGGAAATCAGAGGAAAACATTAAAATGGCAACTAGTTAAAGACAGGGAGCACTTAACTAATCCTGTAGTAATACTCCTAGTTATACATTCAGACAGAACAAACATAAAATGAATGCATGAAACTTAGAAAAGGAAACAGTGACAAGTAGGAAGTACTTCACTCATCAGCTTATCACAGGGATCCTGAATTATGATGCCAGTCAGCTTGTCCAGTCTGCTACTTCGAATTCAAACACACAATAGCCTCCAATGTTCAACAAAAACGTCTATAGTAAGTCCAGCGATTTTATTCCACACTGAATACTTCTGAAATTGAAGTATTTATACAAAAAGTATTACAAATATCCTAGAAGAGTTCTAGGAATAACTTTAGGAAAAAAAAAAATATCATTACATAATAAAAGGGACAGTTGCTTAACAAACTAGCAAGCTGTCCTCTTTTATTCAAAATAAATAGAACTGTCTTGCTAACAAGGAGCTTTTAGCTGCCTATGTGTCCTGCTTGCTAGTTATTAGATATTTTTATGCACTTGAATTTCCTTTGTTGATACTCTTTCATGCTTATACTCTTTAACCTGATGCTCTTTAATGATGATACTCTTTGACCATTAGTTTTACAGTTTTACCGCTGTAAATTATCTTTTTAGTAGTAAAAATAAGAAAACTATCTTTTCATTTTATCTCTCTTTTGATTGTCTTTAGGTACGTAATTCATTGTTTTTACCTTCCATTTGTACATCAAATCTGTGAAAGTTTTCCATTCTTCTCCTTTTGGAATTTGGACATTTTTCAACTTCCTGAAGTTTTCATCAGCCTTTGTGTATCTTGCAAAAGTAGGCTTGATGACAAAGAGGTGCATAATTTCATGCTGTAGAAAAAATAAATCCTCAACATATTGAAATAAAACTTTGCCTGTAGGAGTACCTTGTGCTAGTGGTTTGTTTACTTGTTCTTTAGCAAATTCCCTGATCTTTTTGTCATAGTCCTTTTGTGGCATGAGCTTTTCATTGAATACATGTATGTCTAGTAAGCCTTTTTATCTAAGATTTGTGTACTTTACCATAAATATAGTTATGGCAAGGTTCATTGTTTCACACTTTTCTTCAAGATTATTCATTAAGATCTTTTTAGTGACAACCTTCTTGATTTTCAAGATTGTCTCTATCCTGTCTGATATTTGCAATTCTTCAAGTTCCTCCATGTTCTTGATGTTTAGAAATGTAATGAGTTTTAAAGCATGTGTAGGCTTATCATTTAACTCGTCTTTTGTCTTTTGTATCTCTGTTTAGGCTGCTAATAGCAGTTCTTTCTGCTCATATATAACCTGAATTGAAGGCCATTGATTATGAATGGCTTCAATTATGTTAGTCCAAAGATGATTTTTAATATATGAGATCTGCTGTGTGAAAGTCAATTCTTTTTGTAAATTCTTGAGCTGCTCTCCCAATCTAATTGCTTTCTTCTCATGAGTTCTGACATTGATCTGAGTTGTCTTATTTTCCCTCCTAAGATTTTCAATTATCTTGTTTAGTCTATTTATCTCATCTATCTTTAAACACATCTCTTCCATGGCTTTGACAATCTGGCTAGCTTCATCTGTGTGTTGTACATTTGTAGTAGAAGAGTATGTAGCTGAAATGGTGGCTGAAGTCACTGGCACTGCAGTTACCAGTGAGCCCTTTGGTGCTAATTTCTCTCCTAAAGTAGAGGGAACTGTTGTAGTAATCACTGGGATGACTATAGGAATTGTAGGAATTTATGGCTGTTTTACACTCTCTTTCTCTTGAACAAACTGGTCCATTTGTGTTTTCATCTCCTTAATTTGTGTTGTTAATTTAAGTATGAGCTCCATCATCTCTTCTTTTTCACTTTGATCTTAAAGGATTTCCGTTGTTTGTGGATGCTCGCTTTGAGGAAGCTTGAGTTGTTTCCTCAAAGATGTTATGTCTTCATTCTTTTTCTTGATTAATAGTTTTGTTACTTGGATATTTGAGGGATCAGATCCCACCTGTAAAACTAGTTCCTCTAAGGCTTTGATCCTTAGGTCCTTGGCATAAAGTGATGATTTATCCATATTCATTTGATCTTGAATATTAAGTATGGTATTTTGAAGTTTATTGGCACTCATTGCTTTGGTTGCCATTGTAGAATACAGCATTTCAGAGGTCTGTCTATGGAACTCAATCTGGTCCAGCTCATGAATATTCTTTGTGTCTACCTCAAGGTCCACCATTTTATAGTCTGATACTGTTTTGGGTGCTGAGGTAGTAGGCTGTAAAAATGACATCATCATTTTATTGTTGGAATAGTCAAATGTTGATAACAACCTATTCTGATTTCCAGGCTTCTGCTTCAGGAATTGAGAATATATTTCTGTCTTTATCTCCTCATTCTTCTGCTTAATTAGCTTATACATTTCCTTGATGTCCAAGTCCTTTTCCTTAGCTGGCTATGAGGAAGAGGCTTCCATGCTATGTTGCTTCTTAATCATTTGTGTGTCATTCTGATTGGCTGGTGTTTCATTTTCTATTTCCATAAGTGTTTCATTGATTATGGTTGTGGCTATATCATCATTGGTTACTGGAGCATCTGTCTCATCAACATCAATTGTTACTTTCTCCTTATTAACTGAACTGAGTTTAAGCCTTTTGTTATAAATTATTTTAAATTTGGTCTTAGTTGTTGTCTCTATTGTATAACCTCCTTCCTCTCTGACTCTCTTTATTGATGTTTCTGGTTATTTGACAACTTTAAAAGTTGGTGTTATTCCTGTTTGTCTTGCTGCCTCTACCAAGGTGTTTTCACTCCATTCAATTTGATCAGGTTGTAATTGAAGCATTTGATTAATTGACTGGGCTGTAATGGTAAAAAGTATTTCTTTTTCTGCATTTACTATAGCCCTTTGATCTGACTCATAGTATTTTTGACAAAGTCTGATGAGTTATTGACCAAGATGAGTCAATGGGACTATATACTTAGGAAAATGGGTTTCCCAAATTGGAATATCATCTTTGTCTAGATATTTTTCATAACACCAGTTGTGTATATCTATCAAATTAAACTCAATAACAGGGTCTACAATTTTATAGTCAAGATCAGTCGAATGAATGTTTTCAGCAGCAAAAACAGGTGGTTGAAGGGGATTTACTGTTGTAGCGGATTTGGCAGTGATGGCTCGTGTATGCTTCGGGGCTTTGGATCCCTCAGATTTAGATGTTTTGGATTGTACAGATCTACCTGTGCTCTATTTCTTAGGCATTTTGAGTAACTGCTGCAAAATTAGACTGTTTGCAGGAGTTTTTATTTTAATAGAGAGGAAACTGAGCAATTTATATTAAGGATGACTTCTTTTGGGCTTTTTGCTCAATTAAGTTTATCTGAGGATGACAAAACTAGCATAAAACAGAAAACAAGGGTTTTCTGAGTCGGGTTGATTGAAAAAATGGGTTTTCAAGGTAATTCAGAGGTTTTAGCTGTTTAAATCCTTAAATTTGATCTTTAGACTGTGAAATTTGAGGAATTTGGCTTTAAAAAGTCTTGAAATGGAAAACAGGGTTTCCTAGGAAAATTTTGCCAGGGTTTGGCCTCTTTTTTTTGGTATTTTTAGGAAGTTTGGTTTAGTGAATTTCTTAATGAAAGGCCTGGTTCTATTAAAGATGGTTTAAAATTGAATATGCAGGCTTTAATTTATCGAAAAATACCTTAAAAATGTAGGTATTTGGCTTTTGAGAAGTTTTTTTTTTCGGAAGATTTCGGCTGATTCTGAGGTCTTTAACGGCTAACTGAAGTGGTGAATAGCTTTTAGTCAATCTTCAATGGTGGAATTGTGGTCAAATTAGGAGTTTGGGGACATAAATCGACAATCGGGATTTAAAAAGGTTTAACAGAGTCGGGAAGAGTTATATCAGAGTGCAAATGTGCGAATAACATAAAAAATAGCTTAACCAAAGGTTTTAACCTTATGATTCAATTACCATAATTTTCATTAAATGCAGGTCTCATCAATGGCGGGAGGCGGTTTTCAGAATTTGAAACGAAACTGGAGAGCAATTATCGCGTGCAAATTGGGCAGTAAGTGGTTTAGAACCAAATGAACGCGATCAAATAAAAAATTGACACGTCAAGAAGAGAGAAATGAGCAAAACTGCCCATTTCGCGTGCATTTTGGATTTGGTCGTTCGATTACTTTGTGCGCGTGATATCACATTTGGGTCATTGGATCTTGATCTCAGGTCTTAAGGAAAGGTGGGACCAGGGTTTATATGGGGGTTGTCGGCTTAACAAATGGTTTAAAACCTTTATAAAATGGATGCGAGTGAAAGGTTTTATATATGTATTGCAAAGGTGCGGACTCTTGCATGGTGGGGGTTAACGTCTTTTGAACCTTATAAAAAGATTTAATTCGATTCAAAACTTAGGATATATGCTGAAGAACGGGATTAAATATGTTTTTTTTAGATCATAGGTAATATGCCCTAAATGAAACACATTAGCGCAACTTTTATTTTATTTATATAGTATTAAACATTTTGAATGGTTTAATAACCATAGGGGGCAGGATATTTGATTTAATGATAAGTTTTTAGACCAAAGGGTGTATAATTGGGGTTTTATTTAAGCACATGGATAATAAATTTTGGTCAAAACATTGTAATAGTGGACTTTGGACTTTGCCCATGGTTTTGGACCATGGTATTGTAAATGATAAACTTATATAAGGAGTCTAGAAACAGGTCAAATGATAGGCTAGAATAATAGATCTTATGAGATGCATTTGTATGTAAGATTGTTTTGAGTTTGAGTCTGTGTTTTGGGTTAGGGGAAAAATCTCCTACAGTTGTGTGTGCGGAGACCTTAGGAAGTCTGCAACTGTGTGTGCAAGTTGGAAAGTGAATGTATGAGAAGGATCTAGCTAGTAATGAAAGATTTGTTGAGAAATATCCGAGTTATATTGATATGTTTTCTTTTACTTAATGTTTTTGAATGTCTATACTGACTAAGGGTTTTGATTGGTAACTGAATAGCACGATCTTATTTATGGTTATTTACTATGTTTTATGTATGAATAAGTAAGATCGCGTAGTCTGTGAATAGGTTCAACAGTTGTGTTGAACCGCGTTGGTGTTATTGATAGCTCTGACCTACGAAGCTCTGTGAAGAAGGAAAAGCCCTAAAGCCAATGTCCTCTATCTCTCTCGATGCATAAACCTGGTTCTAGTATCCCCCTATATTGCCTCGAGTGAGACTTCGATCTGTGCAAGAAGATCATTGCCGAAAGGGCCGGTAATAGTGGGTTTTGTTCGACTGTGCAGTCACATTGAACCTGGGTCTAGGCCCCATCAAGCCAACAAATGGTTCTTTTTCCGGAACCGAGATCTGACTGAGGGATGATTGGATGTGGCATTTGTCTAAGAAAGAGATTGAAGATTGGATAGATCTGAAAGAACGCAAGTTTTTTGTGCAAGAGAACAGAAGTCCACGTATCTCTACTAAACACTGGTTACAGAAGCATATCTATACAGATCAGTACGATATCTTTTTTGCATTATTTCCTAGCGAGTTTCACAAGTGGATCTCAAGGCTAGCTATGCAAATGGGGTATCTCAATCATAAGCCTACTATGTGGACCCCGAATTTGATTGAGAAGCTGAAAAAAATGATAACGAGATCACGAAAGTTGTTGATTAGTAGATTGATAGCATCTGTGGAAGCTTCATTACTCAGTTCATGATCGACACATCTATGTCCTATAGTGAAGTCGATCATAACTTTTTCAAGGTACTGCGAGGTAAGTACCTAAATTCACTGAAGTTCTTGATTAAAATGCTATTGTATGAAAAGTTTATACTTCAGATATGCTCATATTGATGTTTCAAGAAAGAGAACGTAGTGCTACGCAAAGCGGCAAAAGGTTTAGGACCAATTGGTAAACATACATTGAAAGGGAATATAGTCTGTTGTTTCAGACTGAAGAGAGCGAAAGAAACCCTGATACCCCAAGAAACCTGTCCCTGAGGTCTGAAAGTCAGAAAACCACTGAGGAAATTCACCAACCTTCCGCCCCCATCCTCATTCTATTTCATTTTTTCCCTCCACCTCTACCTCCACCTCCCCCATTCACCATGTCCCAAACACCAAAGATGCATGTGTTCAAGGGAACAGATGATCTTGAAAAATTATGGTTTGTAGTAGAAGCAATATGGAGTTCGCAGAATGTTATAGATGAAGATATGAAGAAAGCGTAGTTGGTTACAACGTTGCAAGATAGAGAATTGTCCCAATACATGAAATATGTTAGAATGAATGCAAATGCCTCATTGGCTGCTACAAAGATTGTGTTGAATGTTGAATTCAAGAAACCAAAGTCGCAATCCCAATGTATCATTAAGATCAAATAAATTAAACCGTTGACTACTGAGACTATGTGGGAGGTAGACCAGAGATTTAAGACACTGCTGAGCCAAACTATCTTTAAGATCAAGGATGAACAACATAAAGAATGGTTCATTGGTACGCTATTGCCACATCTTAGATTACCATTATCACAACAAAATATTGCAACTCAGGCTGAAACACTGGAGATAGCGATGAAGCTGGAGGCTTCGCCAGTAGTTGATGAAAGCATAGGAGTTCAATAGATCCAAACACAGTTGGCAAGTTTTCACATGGAGCTCTAGGATCTAAATAAGGGAAAGGAGGTTCAACCAAAATTGAGAACGGAGGTCTGGTGTATCAAGTGAAAAGGTGAGAATCACTATAAAGAACATTGCACTATCTATAGAGATTATTTGAGTTATGGGATGTCGAGTCCATTGAAGCTTGGATCGAGCGCAGGGTCAGGTGTAGGGCCTAGTGTAGAGTGTAGCATCTACGAAGTTGCAGGCCAACATTCCACACATTTCTATCACCTGTTGCAAAAAAAATTCAGATCGCCAAAGCAGTTGTGTTATAACTTTTGTAGTTCTGTAGGGCACGACGAACAACATTGTAAGAGCTACGATTTAATGATGCAAAATAGTACGAGTGCATATCAAATACATGTAGAAGGTCGTGAAGTTATGGGATCACCCACAGTGCAAGGATGTTTCCAAGGCCGAGGGCGCGGCCAACGAGGAAGCGATGGTCGTGGTCGAGGGTTGATCATTTGTTATAACTGCAGGAAATCCGGACATTTTCCTGCCATAATCCTACTGTTGTGGCCTATTAGTATTGTCAAGAATTTGGTCATGAAATTGAAGATTGTCCCATTTTTTTAGCTAAAATGCAGGAGAAGTGTAACCAGCTCAGAGTATACAAATAATGAGGGCTGAACCATGCTAGGGAGATCCAAGCGTTAACATAGTAACACACAGTGGTGTGAATATTGGAGGAGACCGTGTGGACGGGCAGAGGTTTGTAACAGAGACATGGGTAAGAAATGTTGAAGATAAGACTACCGGGTTTGATCTACAACACGAGAAGGAGACATTCATGAAAACGAAGAAGACATTCATGACTCCTAAGGCAGTAGCGTCGACTGCGCAAAGACAGTAGTTTCCACTGGAGAAGAAGCCTGAGGAGAATGTTGAAGTAAAGGGATCCAATCCATCTATCCTAACATCTTTCTTACAGATGTGCATGAAGCTACTAAGAGGCAAGAAGGTTGTAGAAGGATTTCAGGCGCTGATCGATAGAGCTTCGAGTGGAACAACACATAGTAAGAAAAGTGTACAAGAATAAGAAGAGAATTGGTCGGGAGATATGACTGACTGTGCAGATCGGAGACTATGAGATGGATCAAGTCATCTTGGATCTAGGATCATATGCCAACATTCTGCCAAAGCAGACATGGGAACAGATGGGAAGGCTTAAGCTACAACTATCACCAATTCAGTTGCGGATGGAAAATCAATAGAATTTACCATCGTAAATATTGATTACAGGGAGTTAGCGTAGATATTGATGGTGCAATTGTGTTGGTTAACTTCGAGGTCATCGAGATCGTTGACGATATTAATCCTTACCCCATGTTGTTAGGATTCGATTGGGCATATGACATGAATGCTATAATAAACATGAAGAATAGGTAGATGGTGTTTAAAAAGAATGTTACGCGAGTTTTTGTGCCATTGGATCCTTCTGAAGGTGCACGCTATACAGAGCAAGTCCAATTTGAGTATGGAGACACTGCGATTGATCAACTTTACAAGTTAACCGCGCAGGTTGAAGACTAGATTAATCCCACCGCAGATGGAAGAATAAGTTGGGAGAGCGATAGCTCATACGTTTCTAATTCTAAAGAAGATTTGGAGCATTGACAGAATCGATTGCATGAAGTAACCACTAAGTGATGTAACAAGGTTACAAAATATCTGGGTTGTGTTAGATCGGAAGGGAGCGACTTACCTTTTTATGATGGCATGAGGAATGGTGTCTTGTTCCTGGAAGAATTTGAACAAAAAGTGTTGAAGGAACAAAGATATGAAGCTTTGGACATCTCATTGAGGTCCACTCCAGCGCGATGGTGCGATGCACACAGAGAAAATTTGGGAGGTTGGCAGGAGTTTTGCAGATTGATAAGGTTGAGATTTGGTCAGGTTAATACAAAGATTATAGAGAAGTATGATGGTCAAAAGGATCTGCGTGATCATTTAGCTCGCTAAACTGTAGCTTGGGGTGTAGAACCTCAGCCTGAATGGGTGTACATGTTTTTTCATTCCTTGGAGACGATACCTCAACAATGGTATCTTGAGACAGAACTGCTCCATGGAACTACAAATTGGGATGAGATGATAGAAGGGTTCTTGTTAACATATAACTTCACTAATGGTTGGGAGTGCATCGATTAGGCTCTCCAAGAAGTGAAAGTAGGTGTATTATGTATAACTAAGGAACCTAGGACTTCGATATAGCCTGATTGGGCTACACAATGGGGAAAGACTTGTGAAGGTTGCCTACTGCTTGCTTGGAGAGATATGGTTAACAAGTCTATGTTAGGGAAGCAGATCTGCGGGTCTCATGGTGCACAGACGCAGACTGATTATGTTGGAGGATGGCTCCAACAGAGTAGGAGTATTGCGCAACAAACTGAATATAGGCATAGTCAGAGGTTACTGGGCCAAGGGAAACAAGACTTCGCTGAAGGGCTGAATCTCATGGAGTTTGTCCAAAATATGATCGATGGATTAGTAAAATATGATTGGACAACGACTTGGTCATTAAAAGGAGTGGAAGGGATGCAATTAATGGGCATATCCGGGTGGATTTTCTGCCAAATCAACATTTATGAAGAGAAACTAGAGGCAATGATGTGATTTGAATTCAAAATTCGCTATAAAGGGGACCGCTCCCCACTCAAACACTTTGCACGCTAAGTTCTACAAGTAAGAAATGTTGTTTGCAAGAGTGTCGAGCAAGTTGTTGTATGTCATATTACAAATTTGAAGCATTCAGAGAAGAATTGATCAAGGCAAGGCTCGGACACACAATCCGGCCAAGCTTCGATAACACAATGACATCTACGCTACCAGCGATTGTTACAGGGCTAAGGTCACCCAGAAATCAGACCACAGGTTCGGCTCCATTCACAAAACCTAAGAAACCAATCCTATGGTCTTCACCCTGGAAGAAACTCCCAAAGGAACAACGAAGTAAGGGGGCCCAGGATCAGCAAAAGGAAATAGCCGTGGAGGTAGAATCAGATGATGATGAAGAAGAAGAAACACCAGAGGAAATTGAAGGTGACAAGGATGAGCCTCTCTTTTGGTTGCATCCTTATATTCTGACCTGGAAGACAAAGGCCATGAAGCCGGTGAAAGACCCTGATGCAGTAAAATACAAGGTGTTTACACCATTGATTCCAGATGAAGTACCAGTTGAAGTTGATTTACTAGCCAAAGTGCCTCAGCTCAGAATGGAGGATTGGGACTTTAATGATCAGAGAAAGTACCCCCAATTTGAGCCCAGTAGATATCTGCACCCACGGGCCTACCCAAGCGAAGTCACGAGATTAGAGTTGATGAAACGGGTGAAGGGTATCCACCAGTCTGGGATACTCAACTTGCTCTATGTGCCACACTTTGGGCGAAGTCCTATCAACACTATTTGTGTGCACCAATTGCCGACCTTGGTTCATGATGATTGTTTATGGCTGGGGAAGAAGATCCCCATTACTGAGATGTTCATCAGAAAAATTACAGCCCTTCTTGTCTTGGATTGGATCCCGCGGAGGCTTTTGTGATTAAAATCCAAGACAAGTAGCTCACGGATAAAATGAAGAATGACTATGAGTTGGAAAAGGGGAACCAGGGGTTATCTCATTAACTCCATTTCTGACATAATTGTGCACTTTTCCGCACACATATTGCGGGTAATATTATGAGGAAGAGTCACGGAGCAAAGGCTTCGGCGGTTATAATAGCCTTAGCTGCAGAATGCACCAAGGGCATTGTCTATAACTGGGTTGGATACTTGTGTATTGAATTCTTCGTTGACTGCAAAGAAGCGAAGGCATAGGGCAAGCAGTTCCACTACACGTGGCTCTTGCTTCTCATTGCATTGATGGAGTGGAAAGAGGCTGACGGGTCGCAGTTCAACATTGTGGACCTTGATTTGTGTGAAGCAGGGAGATATGCTTCACTATGGCATTCGACAGAGCCATCGAAGGTCATGTCCAATAAATGTCTTTGGGTCAGAGTTGAGATGAGTTTAAGGATAATGTTTCACCAAAAGCCCCAGTTATCACCAAGTATTGTGGAGCAGTATAGACAGGTCACGAAGTTCAAAACGAACTACCATCACATCCATATTCAGGAAAAGGAGGACCTCGTTGGGGTCTAGTACGAGTTGTCGTACATCGTCGAGGAAGAAGAGGTAGAAGCCATCATCAGCCAATGGTCGAGTGATTGGTTAACTCTTGCTTGTTGAAGGCACAAAGAAGGTGGGAACAAGTGGGGCGAAGCCCACAGGGAAGAAGGACTCGAAAGTCACAATTGTGACTAGAAAAGAGACCGAAGTGGAATTGCATATAAAAACGGAAATCCTGGAGATAGATGGGAATGATGTTCTGGGTGGTGATCTCAGCACAGACCCATCTTACCCCTCCTCCCGCTTTACCACCAAGAGAAGGCAGCCACAGAAGGGTGGCACAAGAAATAAAGTCAAATTCGACAGGTCTTCTAGCCCGACTGACATGATCCTCACTGAGGGGGACATTGATGAGATAGGAGGCGATGTGCGGAAAGTCAATGAGGATTTATGGGCCAACATCAAAGAACTATAGAAGACAGTGTTGGAAGATGTCTTGAAAGGTTTGAAGAACTTGCAGGTACAAGCGAGCGAGCGCAGTTCAGGCGAGCGGATTACAAGAAAGCTTAGTTCCATCAAGCGACGCACAAACTAGTACAACTACAGCTGTGCATGAGTTTGCGTTGACTTATGATACTCACGCGGTACATATTCTTGCAGACACACTGCGTTTCGATACGGCTGAGCAAATGAGGGAGGTGGTCCACTGGCAGAACACAACGCTAAATATTGCTGCAATGCCATTACAGGATCTTCATGAGTTCCACCATGGCATTGACAAGGAACTAAAGATCAGAGAACATCGCACTCTTCTGGTTATTCGGGATGCCTAGCAAGAATGACAGAGCATGGTTGCGGAGAAACAAACTATTTTCTAAGAGTGCAAGGCTGACGCTGCACAATGACTGAAGTTGGAGGAAGCTATATATAAGGCATGCAGTTAGCTACCAAAGCTCGAGATTCAGGCTATAGCTACGCCTAAGGAAAAAGTGGCCAAGTTGGCCACCGCTGTCAAAAACTCTTAAGGCTAAAGTCGATGAAGTATGGATGGAAATGGAGATGAAAATCATAGAGCTTCAAAGGCAATTACAGCATGCCACTCTGTTAGAAGTACGAGAGAAGTGCACAACAGGGCTCAAAGCCACCACAACACAGATCGAGCCCTGCATATAGAAGTGTGAGAATATCTTTGGAGACGCTCTGGATGTCTGGTCCTCAATGCAGGAGGACCCTCCAGTACAAAATATTGAGACTGAAGTCAGCGAAAAACTTAAATCGCTGGATAAAATCAATGTCACTGCAAAAACCTTAGTGCCAATACACCAGATTATCCACCTCCAAGAGGGTAAATTTTTACGGGAACATATTGACGATTTGCCCCAGAAAGAACAACTATTCTTATCTAGAATGGAGCCATGAGAAGCTGAGGCCAGCCAGCTCTCCCAAACTGTTGAAAAGAAACTCAAAGTGTTGCTCACGACTCAGAGAGGACTAGAGCAGAAGGTAGCTAAGTCAATCACAGAACTGTTGCTTAGAGAAGTAAGAAATTTTGCAAAAAACTATGCTGACACGATTCCACCATTGAAGGATGCCTTAAGCGGCATCAGAGTGAAGAACAATGGCACACCACCGTTGTAACTCGGGACGAGTCACGGTTTTGTGTTAGGGGCCTATTGGAGATGTGATCCCCGCGAAGAAAGCAGCAGAGGATGACTCCGCAGATCGAGGAGTGGAGCACACAATGCAGAGTCTATTTTGAGTCTTAGGGGCTTTAGGGTGGGTCAAAGGCCCTTATTATGTAATGGATGGGACTTTTTTATGAACGTTGGACTTTTCCCATGGTTTTGGACCATGGTATTGTAAATGCTAAACTTATATAAGGAGTCTAGATAAAGGTCAAACGATAGACTGGAATAATAGATCTTATGAGATGCATTTGAATGTAAGATTGGTTTCAGTCCGAGTTTGTGTTTTGGGTTAGAGGAAAAGGCTCCTGCAGTTGTGTGCGCAGAGACCTTAGGAAGTCTGCAGTTGTGTGCGCAGGTTGGAAAGTGAATGTATGATAAGGATCTGGCTAGTAATGAAAGACTTGTTGAGAAATATCTGAGTTATATTTATGTGTTTTCTTTTACTTAATGTTTTTTAATGTCCATGTTGAATAAGGGTTTTGATCGGTAACTAAATAGTGCAGTCTTGTTTATGGATGCAATCTATGAATAGGTTCAACAATTATGTTGAACAGCGTTGGTGTTATTGATATCTCTGACCTACAAAGCTCTGTGAAGAAGGAAAAGCCATAAATCCATTGTCCTCTATCCCTATGGATGTAGAAACTTGGTTCTAGCATCCCCCTATATTGCCTCAGGTGAGACTTTGATCTGCGCAAGCAAATCGTTGCCGAAAGGGCTGGTAATAGTGGGTTTTGTTGGACTGCACAGTCACATTGAACCTGGGCCTAAGCCCCATCAAGCCAACATAGATCAACTTGTATGGGTTGATGCAATGGTGGAGGAATACAAATCCATTGTAAAGAACAATGTTTGGGAAGTGGTCCCAAGACCAACAGATAAATGAGTTGTGGGTTCAAAATGGATCGTCAAGGTTAAACATGTAACAAACGGAAACATAGAGAAGTATAAGGCCATATTTGTGGCCAAGGGGTACTCTCAAGTTGAGGGAATTGACTATGAGCAAACCTTTTCTCCTGTAGCAAGGTACTCATCCTTTAGATCAATTCTTCCATCACTGCGTAGGTGGGGTGTAAGATCCACCAGATGGATGTGAAAACAACATTTATCAATCAGGTTATTGAGGAGGAAGTGTACATCGAGCAACCAGAAGGCTTTGAGACATTTGATCGGGAGTCTCATATGTGCATACTCAAGCGAACGTTGTATGGTCTCAAACAAGCACCCCGTGCTTGGTACACCAGGATCGACGACTATCTCACTGGTTTGGGCTTCACCAAAAGTGAAGCAGATGCAAACCTCTATCACATATTGTTATAAGGTAAACTGCTTATTAATATCTTATATGTTGATGATTTGATTTTAACTAGTGATGAGCAACTAATTAGATATTGCAAGGAGGACCTTGCAAGGGAATTTCAAATGAAGGGCATGGGTCTCATGCACTACTTCCTCGGATTGGAAGTATGGCAAGGCGATGGGGAACTGTTTGTGTCTCAAGGAAGTCATGCAAATGAGATACTACAAAGATTATGCATGGAGAGTTGTAAACCCATGGAGGCACCTCTAGCAACCAACTGGAGGAAAGAGGATGCCACTTCAGGTGAAGAAGTGGATGCTACCATTTATCGACAACTAGTGGGTTCACTAATGTATCTTGTGAACACATGCCCAGATATGTGCTATGCAGTCAACTAGTTGAGCCAAGCTATGGTTAACCAAACCAAATTATTTCAGAAGGAAACTAAGCATGTTTTACTGTACCTCAGAGGCACTACCTATTTTGGACTATGGTACGGATGGACAAAGGGAGTGAAGTTGGTGGCTTCACAAATGCAAAGTGGGCGAGAAGTCCATTACACCGAAGGAGTACATCAAGTGGAATTTTCAATGGTCCACAGTTGTTTCCTGGTACAACAAGAAGCAAAGATCTATGGCGCTCAACTCAGAAAAAGCAAAATACATGGTTGCAAGTCAAGCAGCATGTGAAGCAATCTAGATGAGAAAGATACTTATGGGACTGTTTGGTCAGATGATGGATCCAACTGTGATTTGTTGTTATAATCATAGTTGCATCAAGCTCTCTAAGAATCTTGTATTTCATGATCGATCCAAGTATATAGATATCCAGTATCACCATTTACGGGACTGTGTAGAGGTGGATAATGTTGCTATAATATATTTCGACATAGGAACAAGATGTTGATGTTTTGATAAAGGCCTTGTCAAGAGGGAAGTTTGACTTTCACAGGTGCAAGATATGGGTGGTTGATAATCTCTTTCTTGTTCAGAGGGAGTGTTGAAAAATGGAGCAAGAAATTCTCAATTTGATTTTGCCTTCATTAAATTGAGAAAAAATAAATGTCCGCATCAACGGACAACTTGGATGTAGTTAACTAAGGTGTCATGGTTCTTGTCACTCAGTTAGCTTAGTAAATTTGAGTCGGTGTTAGAATTCAGTCAAGCATGTGTGATTGCTAATTTGTATCAATCAAGGCCAGTTATTTCAAGTTGTTTTCAGATAAACTATTCTAACTATTAGAGGAACTAGTGGAATGTCAATTGTGCATTGGGACTTTCGTCAAACTCAGTGAGCATCAAGTTAACTAATCAATCAACCCAAAATAGCTAGTGTATGAAGAGAATTTGAGTTCCCCAGCTGTGGTGGAGATTCCAAGGCAATGTAACTTTAGTTGTAGACTAGTCTTGACTCTTGAGTGTACAGGTGTTGCATGTACTCAGATGATCAACCTTGGGAATTGTGCAATCCATTTTGGAGAATTTCCTAAATAATAAGGGCCTAATTTCTCAAGGAATTGCGCAAGGAAATAGGGGCACAAGCAAAGGCAAAATTTGACTTAGTCTAGGTTAGAGCTTCTCAGTGAGCAGAGAAATAGATTATTCACTTGCAGGTTGTGCTCAGTTGAGCAAAGAAATTGTAATACATATATATTCATCATATTAATGCAAGCAGCATTGGGGTTTTTAGCAAATTGCTTTCCCCAGAAAAAATATTGTGTGCACGTGTGTTAATTCTCATTGCATGTTTGTGATTGATGTTCTAAATGGTGAATTGAATTCCGCAGAGCAATAGAGTAGGTTTGTGTCTTGTAATTTTGATTAAAACTTCATGAGCAGTTGCAAATCTACATCATAATTTCTACACCTTTGTTAAAGCAATCCTGGGATGGCTATGCTTTAGTGGACTTTCAACAACTAAAGCCATTTTCGAAGGAGGATAGGAAGAGTGATAAGCATATTTATGATCTTTGCAAAAATACACTTTCCATCTAAGTGGGGGTGAGCAATCCTTCACAAGATGCCCATAAAAGTGACATCGACTGCACATAAATGGTATTCCTTTAAAATCTAAGGATTGAGTGAAGATAAAAACCCTTTTCTAATCATGATTGAGTCTACCATGCCCTTTGAGAGCTTCAAACCATTCATAATTCTAAGCATTCCCATGCAACCAAAGCACTTGTACGAGTTCTCCACATCATAAAAAAAACCTAGGTCATTCTCAATTTCCTTGAAGACTTCATCCAACCATAAAATTATGGGTAGGATAGAGAGCTTGACCCATACTGGCATAAAATCCATATGGGTTGACTTTGCATTGAATTCTAGTCACCACTTCTTCAAGAAGAGAGCTTGATAACCCCCCAAGTCCAATGGTATTTTATGCTTTTGTTTGCGCCTTCCCCAAGCATAGAATCCAAACCAACTACCCTTTGACCAAAACCATAGTAAGCGACTAGTAATCAAGCAAGCCTATGAAATTTTCTATTATCTAAGCGTTTAGGTTTTCAACATTTATCCTCTTGCTCGAGAATCATCCAAAAATGGAGTCCTCAAATTCATAATTTCATAGAGCTTGGTTCCCTCTCCTAGGTCCAAATGTATTGCTTCTACTTTCCTATTTAGACACATGCAATGCTTCTTTGCTTTCCCCAGACCTCTAGATCACAACTCCCCTTACCACCAATAAAACATCTAGCTTTAATACATCCTAGAGATTCAATCTCAAAGCAACCTCTATCTTTGGATAGCTAATGTGCCATCTTCCAATAAGGCGATTCCAAATTGGAATGGTTGATGCTAAGGGTCATATTCATGATATGACTCCACTACTACAGAACAATTAGTTGTCCTTACAGTGGATCATTCATGTAATCAAACAACTTATTTTTCCATTTTATTGAGTCCACAAGTGTGCCCTATAGCCAAAACCAAAATCTACAACAAATTCTTAGCCCTACCACTTTTGTTAACCAAAATGGATCATTCATGTAATCAAACAGCTTATTTTTCCATTTTATTGAGTCCACAAGTGTGCCCTATAGCCAAAACCAGAATCTACAACAAATTCTTAGCCCTACCACTTTTGTTAACCAAACATGTGTCATAAAAAAAAACAAAAGAATAGAAAATGTGTCACAATGAATAATTTGCAAATAGCGATAACCACCTACAAATTTCCAGCTATTAAAGGGATAAATTTAATTTTTTTGTATGACAAAAACATAACAAAAATATTATGTGTTATATTATATTATACACATCAATAATATGGTCATTGTTTGACATCTCATGCAAATACACACATTATGGTAATATCCTTACAGTTATAATGGGTGTCATTTTTAATTTACTGTGGAAAACATGAATGCAATTATAGTGGTTAACCATCAAATAATTAGTCACATGCTCTATCAATGTTTCATGCATCAAGTTACCTACCCTTTTCAATGAATATTAATATTCTATCAAAGAGGAATCTAGTAATTGATTTCCCCGTAATCACTATATGGATGAGGTTTTGCAAAATTCGACGATTACTGAGTTTCAATTGAGAGAGCAAATAAATTAGTGAAACCCTATGTAACCAATAAAGTTAATTTATAATATATATTTTATTAAGTCATTTTATACAAAAGTTTTGTAGCCATTTATTTTTCCAAAATGTTAAGAGATCATAACTAGCTTCAATCATATTATTCTGAAATTATTCAATAGAAATTATCATCCCTACCTAGTAGAAATATAGTGGTTGTTCCATCAATGACACAAATCAATTAACAAAACACTGAAACTAATAAACATTAATTTAAAAGAATATGTTTTCTGCAAGTACATGTATCTTAAAGTTTTGTAGTCATTTATTTTCCTTCATTTTTAACACGTTAAGAGATGATGGATAGCATCAAATAAAAAAATAAAAGCTGCTTGTTGTTGCAAATCTAAATAAATATCATTAAAGAAATAACAAACTTTACAATCATATTATTCTAGAAGATTCCATTCGAAATGGGCATTCTGTCAAACAAGTGATGTGCATCTTCCATACGTTTACATCCAACATTCCAGGCAAGGAGTTGGTTTGTGATAAACAGTGACACTCATTTTAAAAATAGACTTAGAATTTGTAAATTAAAATAGTATGCTAATCCCATATATATGATTTAATAAGAAATAATGTCATTGAAAAATGGGGTACTAGTTAGGAGTACTATAATATTTCAGAAATATATTTTTATGAATTTCGTTTTGAATCAACACCTTTTGTAACAAATAACAGTGGGAAATTTGTAAATTTTCCAGTTGTACATTTTAGCCACCATTATATCATCACATACATTGTTCATAAACACATTCCTTCTCTTATTGTGTTCAGACAAGAGTATTGAATGCCTCACAAATTTAACACTTCCGTACATTTCATAGATGCTAAGGTCTTAGAATTACAACTTGAGATGGGAATGCTATATTTATTTAATAATTGTTGACAACAGTCTAGAAAATACTGACACACAAACAAATATTAAATTATCATAAGTTCGTTCAGATTTTTTCTAACAAAATAGTTGACAAAGAGACTCAGATATCTCTCATGTGCGTCTACTAGAAGTGTATCCGTTGTTATTGAGTTAGTTGCAAAACAATGTCTGAAAATAAATACACAAAGCAAGCCTCATGAGAATACCAAATCCAATGGCAAGATCAACAAACTCATGAAGCTATGTCTCCTCTTTGTGAAAGATAAGGCAAGGTTGAGCATCCTCAACTTGCCATCTAGGAAAGATGCCCAACTTGCCACAGCTGAAAGAATGTACTTTCATATATTTCTAGCCACTGATGCCATATATACTTCTCAACCATGTTTTGAATTGTTTCTCCGGATACTATTGTCAAGAACCATGAAAACCCAAGCTACAAGTAAAGCAGTGGACTCCTCTTACGAGAACTTTCTTTGCCAACAATACATGATTTTCAGTATTTAAATTGCTTTGTAAAGTTGCTTTCTATTACTTGCTCACTCTACTTGTTTGCCAGATGCTTCATGCTCATGGAGGAATATGGGTATTACATCTCACACTCAAATGACAACTTTGTTTCAGACTAGACATACAAAATGTTGCAAATATATCTATTCAGCCAAATCCCAACAACACAAACAGAAATAACAAAGGAATGCTATAGAACAAATGAAAATATGACTCCATGTATTGCCCTGCGCTCAATTTGAATAATGATAATGATTATTAATATAGTAATGTAGCCTGATCAGTCAATGTTTTGATTCAAAACTCTCTCACATCTCCAAATCTTCTAGTTCTGGCATGGGAAACCTTAAAACAGCTGCTATTCCAGATAGTTGTGCAAGCTCTGTCCAAAGAAAGATTTGAAACTGAAATAAGACTGAAATGGGAAGCATTTTGAGAGACGGAAGATAAAAAACAAATAAAAAGAAGTTGAAGTTAGGATCATACGTTCACCAGATACATGCATAGAAGAAAATATGTGTGCAGTGCCTCCTGCATTCTTGACTGACTCAATCAGTTCAACATATTTCCTCCTTGTAAGAATATCTGCATTTCTGTAATTAGAAAGAATCAGAACAGTATCTCATCTGACCTATTCAATTCACTTAAATACACCTCAACAGAGGCATGTAAATCACTCATGAGCTGTATTTTCATACAGATTGTATTTGTATGGTTTCTTCATATTCAGATACTTAATCCTTAAGCAGGCCAAAAGTTCTAAAAGAAAAATTAGGTTAAAGTAGTAGATATACATTTGTGAAATCAAGCACGAAAAGAGAAGAAAATACGCGGTGGACAACAGCCATATTATCATTAAATGCAATAAAATATATGCACAACTAGGGTACCTGAAAAGTTCATCTGTAATGAGAAGCGTTTGAATGGCCAACTGCTCATTAGCTACCTCAACATGTTTAGGACCATAGCATGCACGAGTTGGATCCTGTCAAACAAGATACTACACAATAGGCATGAATCTTAAGACCACCACCATAACTAGCAGTATTGTATAGCAAACAATGTGCAGCGTGTAAATAATATTTCGAACAGTCTAGTGTAGATTAAGCAGGAGATCCTGTTTACTTATAGAAACTCTGTATGTTGCATCTACATACAAAACTCAAACAAATCTACATGGTTGCTTAGTGTATTCCAAGATTGAAGTTTGACCATATCATACCATATAAAATAAGTCTCCCAAAGAATTGTGCCATGTGGATGCAAGATGTCCATACAACATATAGTTTGAATTTTACGGATTGTAGCTTCAAAAAGCTTCAGATGACAGTTTCTCATCTTTTTAGAGACTGGAAATCAATCCTACTTAATCCTAATTCGTTGTTTCACCTCCACAAAATGGATTAGTTGACCCTTTAGTAAGCAGTGGAGTTTTGCTGAATGTTCACATAGCAAATTATTTTGCTCAAAATAACAGAGCGCAAAACACAAAATTGAGTTGTGTAAAATATTTTGATGCTCCTGTACCCTACTACAAAACCTCTTATCTTCACAAATTTCACTTTCATAAAATGTCTAGTAATTCCTTACTACTACGATGGTTCACATGTATCACAAAAGGAAAACAGAACATGAAGTGGAATCACATAACAAATATATATAAACAAAAAAAATAAAAAACAGTGAACAA
This sequence comes from Pinus albicaulis, assembly GCA_034641835.2. Taxonomy (NCBI): domain Eukaryota; kingdom Viridiplantae; phylum Streptophyta; class Pinopsida; order Pinales; family Pinaceae; genus Pinus; species Pinus albicaulis. The sequence goes on from CM076578.1 coordinate 655,656,764, forward strand.
TATACCAGATTTGATATAATCATTCTCTTTCTACATCAAAAACAGATTGCCTGATAGAGCATCAGGCAGTTAGATGAGATGTGATACAATTACATCATAGTCTAAGAATGTGATTTAATAAATTGTTGTAATGAGTATTTGGGTCATAGTCTCTTACCATAAAATCACTGCATGTGGATCAACACCAACTATGATAAACCCACCAATATTTAATTGAGAAGCTCAAGTGATCGATTTCACAATTTTATGAACAAAACAAATTGTAGTGAGCAATCTCCCCCAGGTTGTTTATACCCTGAATATACCAGGTGAAATGTGAAGGGCCATATACTGTACCATGTGAAATTCTGTACAATGTTTGGTCTTAGTTTTTGAACCTCTATTTCTATCCACACATTGAGAGAACAGCCTTCTTTACCAATCCAACTACAATTCAAAATTACTAGCCAACTACAGTTCGTTGAACTGTGTCCCTATTTTAGAAGTACAATAATTTGTCAGTAGACTCGTTGACGATTGCTGCAGGTTGAACCGGCAGTTCACTGCTTAGTAGATTTGTAATTAAGTGAGCTTGTTGCTTACTGAATTTGCTACTTGGTGTTGCATCTAAGTCGACTTACCACTCAGTGGGTTCACAGCTTGATGACCTTGCCATTCAGTGCATCTACAGCAATGTTATCAGAACTGTACCAGTCATTGAACCGGTAGACCCCTCGGATTGGGAACCGGTCAAAACTGGACCGGAACTGGTAAAAATCTCGGACCAAAAAACCAGTCAACCAAAAACACATAAAATATTCAAATTTTAAAGAAAACCACATATATTCATGTGCATCCATATGAATACGAACCATTTATACAAAAATAAGCAAAATTTCTCATTTATCGAGCATGTAAGGGTGCACATAACCAAAATAACAGCAGGTGCAATCCATCTTTAAACCGAAAATACATCAAAAAACAAGACCCAAATGTCTTCTAGCATCCAAAAAAAATCGCTACAACAAATACCTACATGTCATCAAAATCTTTGCCTATATTTGGGATTTTTGTCATCAATATCACCCTCTAACGATTAAAATAAGATAAAAACTGCTTAGCATGTCAATTCAAGATTTTGTTTGAGTGATGGGTACATTTTTTAGTAGGATCTTGATAGAGAAGTTCAACAATCAGTACCATTAACATCAACATGCATAGAGCTATGTTGCACGAAACTTCAAGGAACCTGACGATTCGGGACGTACCCGTACCCGAAACTCCGAAACTCAGCGGAAACTCGACCAAAATTCGACCATCATGTAATCATCTATGAGACTTAATATAGACTTGGTTTTCCTTCTAAAGTGTCATCTATGGGTCTTATTCCCTTTTTTTCTTGCAAGATAATGTTTTTATCACTTATCATAAATTTCTTTTTATATATATAAACATATATGATGTTTTGGTTGATGTTTCCTTTTTTGGGAGGTTACATTTCTAAACGTACAAATTTCAGAAACTCGGAAACGTTTCGGCGCTTTGTGCAACTTAGACATTGAGGGATTGGTGCTTTTGATTAAATGCTAGTTCGATACCCTCATACATGACAAAATGTAATGGAAACATTACAATCCCCCAATCCTGAAATCCTGAAAAACTCTTAGGTTTGCTAAGTTTTGAGTGAGATCTAAAATTATACTTTCTCCATATGAAATTCAATGAGATCGAAACCACTCTCAAACATCCTGAGTCATTTCATGCTCCTTTTACTTTAAGAATTTAACATTACCATGAATTGCATAGCAAAGTAGGGCCACGGGCTTGAGTATTAGGCACCTATTGTGGGCTAGTACCCAGCTAAGACAAAAATTAAAAGAAAAAAAGAAAAATAAGTCCCCCTTGTTGGTGTCCTGTGTTTTGGCCAGATTGGCAAAACCAAAAGACAAGGCAACATCAGAACCAATCTTTAGAGTTCCAGGATCTAGTCATGTTCTCAGAGAGGGATCTCTCAAATTATTTGTTTTAAAAAGGTATATCTTGTTTGCTTTTTAAGTATTGATTTTAGACTAGTTATTAAGTGCAGGTGTTTGTTTGGTTTGTTTGTTTGGTTGAATTGGCACAGCAGAACATGAAAGGTCTAGGAAAGATAGATAGAAAGAAAAAGTGTCAAATTTATTGGGCAATGGAGTCAAGAAGAGGTTTATGACAAGCTTATCAATGGATATGGGATATCAAAGGGTAAATCTAACTTGGCCACAGGATCCTTTAGTTTTGTGAATGAGATGGACATCAATGATTTGAAAAGAGAATTTGAATTCTCAACAAAGGGAATTTAAAAACATAACTTGAACAATAAAGAGGTATTTGATAGACAGGGCTAACCATGAATTCTACAAACCACACTTTAAGCAAATAATGACTTCAAGACAACTTTTAAAATGAAATCTAAGATTCGGGGAACACCCTATTTCCTCAAAGACTTTATTTCAAAGGAATTAGAAAAAATGAATGATTCACTAATAATTGCAGTCATAGAAGAGGGAACACCTAACGCATCAATGATCACAACTATAAAGACCTTTAAAAAAATTGTTCAAGCAGGGACAAAGGGTATGATCAAAACATACCTCCTTGGCTAACTATAAACAATGGTACTTCAAAGGGAGACTTTAAAAACAGTTTTCAAGTGGTAGCAGACAAGCAAGGAAAACCATAAATCATGCTGGAACCAACTATTTGAACTATTAGAGAAATAAACAAGCATGAGGACTAAAGAGAAAGATTAAAGACTCTAAAATACCTCAGCAGAAGAAAACATAAAACAATGAAGGATAAACAGGTCTAAGGTGCTTCCAGGAGTCATTTCTTAGCCTAAACTTTTCATCCTACTATAGTAAGAATTTATGAAACATAATGAAAACAGGAAAAAAAACAGACAGTTCAGAATACATCACCAACAGCCAAGCTCAGGGATCTAATGATAGAGCCTTCTCAAGAACAAGCGTGTCAAAACATAATCCAACTTCCAAGACTTCAATTTCTTCTTCAACTTCAACAGACTATGTATTATTTCAAAGAGTTTCAGTATTACAACTAGTGACCAATGAACCAACAACTTTTGATCTTCTTCAGAAGTATTTATAGAAGAAATGAAGAGGTGGAAGAGTTCTAGGGTTGAGTATCATTAATTCTATACTAAATGCAACTCCTAGCCTTGAAAACCATGCAAGGCATAAGGCAGGAAAGCATTCGGTTTACAACTCTGTTTTTTTCTTTTTAGGCTTAGTGGGTGAAAAGATTGACTTTAAGGATTTTTTTAATCTTTTTACAATAACTTTACTGTCAGTGTGAAATATTTGATTTTGCTTGTAATAACTGTTAGCAGCCTTTAGTCTTAATGTCACTGACTGAGCTTTAATCTAGGTATTCCTTTGACGCAGAGAGGCTGCAGGTGGCAATTTTGGTAGCTAGGGATTCAATTAGCCCATTTGCCGTGGTTCTGAGGTGTCCTTCATTGTTTTGTCTTTTCACTTCTTTAAACACTGATTTACTTTTAACACTGTGTTTATGCCTGATTCAGGCTTTGAGACTTTATCCTTAATCATCCTCGAACTGCTGACTGTGATCATCTACTTCAATTGTGGATTAGGTCTTTGATTCCTGAGTTTGTGCCTTAATTCCTTTAAACTCTAATTAAAATCTTTAATTCTTCACTTATACTCTGATCTTCACCTTTGACACTGATATTCTTTTATTAATTTTTCTCACTGTGTTTTATTGTTCTTTGCAGGTGCGCAGAGGGTTTTGTCGGAATTTTTGTTCAGGAAACCGATAATCATGACTTATCGATTCCCTGAAAACGTGTAATTAGAACTCACAAACCCTTTGAAATTGTATCAAGGGCCATGAGGATCGTCATCCTTGGCCAATAACACTGTAATTGCCTTCGAGAGGGTTTTTAACTTTAACTTCATTGAACCTGCATAAAAACAAACAAACATTATTTAAATCCTGCGAAATTTGGTTTAGAACTGCTTAAGAGGGTTTATGGAAGCAGTCGGAGCTGTGAGGATGGAGGAATTTTGCAACAGAAAATGGGTTTCTATGGTAAAACACAAAAACAGGGTTTCAAATTTAAAATATGGCGCGAATTGAGGAATGGTGGTTTTGGGAAAACCGGTAGCGGTTTTCGCACAGCGTTTGCGGGGGTAGGCGGTTTTTCTTGAGAGCAATGCGATACGATACATCGATCGACACGTGGCTTTTCAATACCACCTATTTCGCAAAAAAATTTAACGGTAAACTTTGGGCGCAAAAATTTTGCGAGATCCAACGATGCGGAATGAGCGCGATGATGGATAAGAAGCATGGTCGGGGAAAGTAGTGGGGCCTACGATGACGTTTTTTTGTCACGTAGCGGGAAAGAGTTGGGTTAAAGCACAAGGATCAGGTTTATTCTCGTCCGTTAGATCTGATGATCGAGCGGCGGGGATGTAAAAGGAAAATGGATGGGAGGTATACAGGTGGGTGAACAGGCAGACAAAAGGTGGCCAGATGGTCGTTGATCAGTTTATATCAACGGTCCAGATTCACTCAAGACCATATTATCGGGAAAAGAAAAATAGAGGAAAGGTAAGGTTATGACGGGGTTTTTTGGTGGTATCGGGTTAAGTCCTGATCGTTAGATCTCTTTGATGGATGGTTAGGATTGAAAGGAGTGGATATGTTGAAAGGGGAAGAAAGGTAGGGAAGGTGATCGGGAAGAAAGATGGGGCCCGGTGGCCGTTGATCTACAGAGATCAACGATCCATATTTATTTAAAATTGAAATGTCGGGAAATGAAAAATAGAAGGAAATAAGGTTTCGGAAAGGGGATTTTATGTATTTAAGCGCCCGATTGTGGGGTTAAGGTTATATGAGGAAAAGGCTTAAAGGAATAAGCCCTCAGGGGCCTAAGACCTATATAGTGCAGACGAGTGATTTTTAGGCCCAAAAACAAAGGTTTTTGAGGCCAAGTAAGGGTTCCGATAGGTGAGAGGAGGGATTTTTAAACCAAATAAAGGGAGATATAAGGTTTAAAGAGGACTTTGGAATGGTTTAGAAGCCAAATGAAAGTTTTTATAGATGAAAATGGAGAATGAAATTGGAGAAGTGAAATGATGAAAAATGGAGTTTTTAAGCAGTCTTTCTCCTAGTAAACAGCAGGTACTTTAGGACTAATAGTGAAACAGCAGTGAAAATTAACTCAAAGGGTAAAGATCATTATAAGACTTCAAGAACTCACAATTTGGATATGAAATTGTTTCTTGAAGGCTTTAAAAAGATTTAACCACCATTTGATATGACAAATTTTTACAGGTGGCTAATAGTGGCTCCACTTGGGGAGGACAGCTGTTTCTTTAGGTGTCCAGAACCTCAGCTATTGATCTCTGGCTTTTCAGTAAACCAGTGCCTTATCCATTGGGCAGCAACTTTCTTTTCCTTTCGCTGACCTTTGTTTGATTTGATAATCTCAGCAGCAATTTTGAAACAATGGAATTCTATCAAAACAACATCTCTACCTACCCATGCCTAATGATCCTAACATTTTTTCTTCTTTCAGAGTGCATTTGGACTAGCAAACTCTCTTTATCAACATTTTATTCTTTTGAAAAACAGGAAACTAATTTATTTCTACTCTTATTTCACCATGAACTCAGTTTAAATAGTTGAGTTCATAAATTCTCTACCTAACTACTATCTGTCAGGATTAGACTATCTGACAGACCTTTATTCTCTAAATTCTAAAAACAAAAATTTAAAAGCAGCCAAGCCAGGATTAAGCAATTTGACTTGCTGCAGATCTATGGCATAAAAACAAGCTGCACATAGATTTTATTTGTAGAAAAATAAACAAAACTGTGAAGGCTTAAGATCTGAAAACTAAAACATCCTTCATTATTTCTTCAACTCTGTTCTTGAGTTTACTTGAACTATGTTTTCTCTCTCATCTGGTTCAAGTTTTGAGCATATTGGAACCAGTTTCTTTTCTATTTTGGGCTCAAGATTTAATCCAATTAGAGTCATTCTTCTTTTGAGATTCATAGGTTCAGATATTGAATTTGTTTGAACCTTTGTTTCCTCTACCCTAATCTGCCTTACTGATAAGCCAAGATTATGCTGTTTGGCTGATCTAATTCACTAACCTATTAGCAGTAAATTGAAAAGCTAATTAGTCATGATTAGGCTCTATGACTAACTAGAAGTGTGTTTTTAGGAGTGGTAATTAAGCTTGCACACTTTCAGATTTTGTCTCTCTTTTTTGGTATGGGGCTGTATCTTTCTTGTTTTTATCTGCCCTCTTTTCTTTTCTATTGTTTTTGTATTTTTATTTTTCTAACTTTGAATGCAATGTTCAAACAATGATATTTACAATGGAAAGCAAAAAGCTTTGAAACTTATGACTCTTGACAGAAATAATGCTTGAGCATCCTGCCATTGACATGACCTCCATATAAGTTTTCTCCATTCAATTCTTTCAGGAAGAAAGCATTGTGACCCCTCTCAGCATGAATAATATAGGTTCCTTTCCACAAGTTCTCAAACTTGCCATGTTTTCCCTTCTCTTCCTTTCTTGAATCCCATTTGAAAACCACATTTCCGAATTGGAAATTGTTTGCCTTAGTCCTTTTATCAAATAGTTTCTTGATATTTTCTTGGACTAGTTGTGTTCTTTCATAGACTTCTTCTCTGGACTGCTGTAAATGAATTGTTTGGTTGATTCTTCTCTGCATATCATTTTCTTTAGTTTGCACTTCTTGGAGGAGTTTCATGACTGGAACTCCTAATGATGTTGGAAAGACTGCATCCATGCCATAAACCAACTGATAGGGGGACATATTTATTGACTTCTTTGTAGTTAATCTATCAGCCCATAAGGAATGAACCAACTTACTGTGCCATGACTTCTGATTCTGCTCCAAAAACTTTTTGATGATATTGATGAGGCTCTTGTTGGAGGATTCAGCTAATCTATTTCCTTGGGGATAGTAAGCAGTAGAATAGCCTAAGGTGATGTGGTATTTGTAACAGAAATCAACCATTCTTTTAGATTTGAAGGCAGCAGCATTATCTGTGATGATTTTTCTAGGACAACCAAATCTAGATAGGATGTTTGTTTCAAGGGACTTGATGATGACAGAGTCAGTAGCATTCCTAGATGGTATGGCTTCTATCCACTTGGGTAAATAATCAGTGGCAGTGAAGATCCACTTATGTTGGGCTGATGAAGATGGGTGAATTTCTCCAATGAAGTCCAAGCCCCGTTGTTGAAAGGGTGCCTCAACACTAATTGGATGTAAGGGTAAGGGAAGGAGCTTTCTTTTGCCATCAAAAATTTGACACTTATGACAAGACATGACTAACTTTTGCGTGTCTGGAAAAAGGGTGGGCCAATAGTGACCAGATTTGAGGATTTTGTTTGCTGTGGTCTTCCAGTAGAGGTGTCCTCCACATTCTCCTTCATGCAACTCATGCATGATTTTTCCTGCATCATCCTCAAGTAAACATTTAAGCAAAATTCCAACAGCATTTTTCCAATATAATACCCCATCTAATATGCAATAATTCAAAGCCCTCTGTTTCAAAAATCCAGCTTTAGTTTTAGACAAAGAAGGAGGGGCATTTAGATATAAAAGCACATAAATGATGTCAGCATACCAAGGAGATTTCAAAAATGTTTCTTCAATGAAAGGAGCAGTGAATTCTTCTATTTCTTCCAACAAATCCACCATATTCATATCTAGTGCTTGGAAGTTTGACTCAGCCATGAGTTTTGCTAATCCCTGCCCTTTGATTAGTTTGGTGGGCCTGATTTCTAAGTCATATTCAAGAATAGTAGCAATCCATTTTCCCCTTTTACCATCAGGGTCTTGACTTAGAATATCCTTGACAATAGTATGTGGAACAAAAGCAATTATGTGAGAGTGTAAAATATAGACTCTAAAGTTTTTTAATGTTTTCACTAATGCTAAGGCTTGCTTCTCCATGATGTTATATTTGAAAGGAGCATCTCTTAAGGCCCTACTAAAAAAGGATATTGGTTGTTCTTGCCCCAAGTCATTCTTTTGAAGTAATACTGCAGCTATTGTATGTTCAAATGCAAAAGAGAAGATATAAAAGTCTTTGGTGAAATCTGGACTAATCAAGACTAGTGTCTGAGTGAGAGCTTGTTTAACCAGTTCAAATGATTGTTTAGCTTGTGTAGTCCATTTCACACCTACCTCTTTCTTAAGCATGTTTGTAACGTTTCTTAGTAGCTCAGCAAGGTTGGGGATAAACTTCCTTAAAAAATTTATCTTTCCAATGAAAAATTGTAATTCTTTGAGACTTCTTGGATGGCTGATTTTCAATATGCCATCAATCCTTTTAGGGTCTACTTTGATTCCCTCTTCTGAAATTATGTGACCAAGAAGTTTACCTTCTTGGAGACCAAAGAGTGTCTTTTTGGGGTTCAAATATAAGCTAAATTTCCTACATTTCTCAAAAATGTTTCTTAAATGAATCAAGTGTTCTTCATCAATTTTAGAGAAAACAGTTATGTTATCAAGGTAAATGATTATAAAATAGCCAATATCTTCAGAGAAGGCTATGTCCATGGCCCTTTGGAAGGTGGCCCCTGCATTCATCAAACCAAATGGCATTTTGACATACATAAAGGTGCCCCAAGGTGTGGTAAAAGCAGTTTTGTGTTGATCACTTGGGAGCACTAACACCTGATTGTACCCTGAGAACCCATTCAACAATGATATTCTTTTTGACCCAACTACCCTTTGAAGTATATGGTCCATCTTGGGCAAGGGGTAGTTGTCTTTCAGGGAGGCTCTATTTAGATTTCTAAAATCAATGCAGACTCTGATTTCCCCTGTCTTCTTCTTAACAGAAACTAGGTTTGACACCCATTCTGAATATCTAAGAGGTACTATAATCCCAGCATCATACATCTTTTCAATTTCTTTCTTGACTAAAAGTAATAAAACAGGGTTTATCCTTCTTAGTTTTTGTTTATAAAGTTTTTGATTTTCCTTAAGGGGAATTTTGTGTTGAATGATGCTAGTGTCATAAGATTTCAGATCTTTGTATCCCCAAGCAAACACATCTCTAAATTCTTTGAACAGCTCTATGTATTGCAATTTTATATGAGCTGGGAGAGTGTTGGACAGTTTGATCATCTTGGGTTCTGCTAGGCTGCCTATGTTATATTCTTCTACATTTTTTCCATAGGTTCCATTCTTGGTTCTTTGGCTACATCATTAAAGTCAAAAAGGTGTTCTAAAAGTGTGAGACCTCTTGGAATTGTATCATTCTTGCATTGTAAAACTTTCAAGTCTTTCTGGTCTACGTTGTCAATTAATTCTGCTTCAAAAAGATTCTCATAGTGATTTATATCAACAGAATATGTCATTTCTGTTTGGGATTTGTTCATTATCCAAACAGTTTTCTTCATGGCTGGTTTTTAATGCTGATATGGCAAAATCATGTTCTGATTTTAAGAAATCATCTATGTGTTTGTCAGAGTCAAACACTTGCCAGTGATCCTCATTGTCAGGCACTGCAGGCCTGTATTTTACCTTTACACTAAGTTGTTCATTTATCTGAGGTATTTGGCAATTGCTGGCATTGAACGCAAGTTCATTAGCTAGATGACTTTGTGCTCTTGGAATGAAAATGAGTTCATATTTTTCAAAGGTTTTTAATAAATCAAGGGCAGCATTTCGATATTCTCTAGGTCTTGGGTTTTTAGCTGAATATTCTCCTTTAATTTGTCTTATGATAAGTTCAGAGTCTCCTAAGACTAATATTTTCTGGGCTTCTAATTGTTTAAGCAACTGTAAGCCAAGGAGAAGGGCTTCATATTCAACAATATTGTTGGTGCATGGAAAATCTAGTTTATATGAATAACCCTGATTTGTATTTTGAATCCATACACCTACCCCTGCACTTGTTTTATTACAAGAACCATCAAAGTTTATTGTCCAAAGTATTTCTGCCTCATTTTCATTTTCTTGTTGTTGTTGATTGCTAATGTTTTGTATTTGATTTGAGGGAAGTTTTGATTGTTCTGGTAAACTGATTTCCTCTTTGTTTTCCTTTTCTTGTTGAGTGATTTGATCTTCATTGTACAAGATAAAGGAATCTAAACTTGATTGAATGGAATAGATTGGAGAGTTGTTTGGTTTATCTATGTTGCTCACCATGTATTTCATGTGGGATTCCCTGTATAATCTTCTGTTTTGGTTAAAAACTGAGATGGTGGCATAAGACATGTCCATTTGAAGGCTCCCCTGAAGTTTGGCTCTCCATGATCTTGATAAAAGCATGCCATACTTTGGGCGAATGTCAGCTACTACTATGTCCATAACTAGACTCTTGGCAAGGATCTGAGATAAGTTTACACATAAATCTTTGATTAAACCCAAGCATTTGACTCTGCCTGAATCAAAGGAATACAGATCCTTGTATGGTTTAGTAATTTCTAAGCTTAAGCTTTCCATTACTACTTTGGGCATAAGATTATGTGAAGTTCCAGAGTCTAACATGGCATTGTGTAATATCCTATCATGTATATTCAAACTGACATAGAAGGGAGGGATAGCTCCTTCTTGGTATTTTCCTTCAACTTCTGGTCCAAACAACAACTAAGGTTTGTCAGCTGTCAAGTTTAACGTATCAGTGTCACTTCCTAAGTTCAAAGCTTTCAAAACTTGGTTTTTGTACATTTCTTAGGTTACTAGTTCAGTTAGAGGTATGGTAATTTTTATCTTTGCAATCTCTCCCTCAAGGCTGAAAGGAACTATTGATTTTGTCATATTTACATCTGTTTTTTCAATTGAATTCCTTTCAGCAATTCTGATTTGTTGAACTTTGTTTGGACTACTATTTGGGCAATTTTGTTAGGGCCACTAGCTGAAGTGCTAGGGTTGCTTTGTTCAACATTTGGCTGGCTACTTTTCTTTTTGTTTAAATCTATTTTCTTAGCCAAAATGTTGGGTTTCTCTGCTGTTTTCTTAAGCTAATTTTCTGCATTTTTCCTAACAACAGTGCTAATGTTTTTATCTTTTGAATTATCTAGGTTTCCTTTGCTTCTAAGATCATATTGTTTGTGTACCTCCATGATTGCATTCTCAAACCCCAACCTATAATCTTCAAAACCTTCGTAAGTGTTTTCATTTTGTTCTAAGGAGAAGAAACATTGTTCTTTCTCAGTGAGGAAAACATCATCCTCACTGTCTGATCCAATCAAGTTTACATGATTTTCTCCCAATATTTCAATCTCCCTTTCTTCCTCGTCTTGATCTACATAGTTTTGTTGGAAGGGAGGTCTAATCTGTTGGTCATTGTCGTTTTGTCTATCTTGATTGTTTTCTCTTCTATAATTCTGGTTCCTATTTCTGTTTTGGGGGTTGTTCTGATTTTCTCTAGCTTGTGCTCTCTCAAGTATGCTCATCTTCTTCATCATTTCTTCCATCATCCTCTCCATTTTTGAGCTAGATGTGGAGGGTGCAGATTCCTCCCTAAATGATACTTTCCTTTCATTCCTCATCCTTGCTCTTTTCTCTATTAGATTTACGTCCACAGCAAGAGCTCCCTTTTGCATGTCTTCCAAGGTTAAGGGGTCTCTTTTTCTTAGCTGATAGGCCATTTCAGGATCAAATCCCTCAAAAAATTTGGCCAAAGCTGAGCCCTGTGGAGGTTTCAAGTCTGGGGGGAGGGCATTATAAACACTATTGAACCTAGTGCAATAATTTTGAACACTTTCTCCAGTGTTTCTTTTGAGATTGTTGTAGTCTGAAAGTATTTGGAGAGGGTTTTTTCTAACTTCCCACTTGTTTAAGAATAACTGATGGAGAGCTTGAAGGTCATTAATACTTTGAGGGGTTAAGCCTTTAAACCATTTTCTTGCTTCTCCCCCTAGACTTTGAGCAAATAACCTAAGTTTGACAGTTTCATCATCAATCACATTTCTGTCAAAATAGTCATTCATCTTGTCCACATGTTGTGAAGCAGTAGTAGAACCACTGGCATCATATAATGGTATCTTGGACTGATAGTCCTGTGGCAGATTGATTAAAGGTAAAGGAAGGACTAGAGGAGCATACCATGTTGCCATGATAAGAGGATGTGGAAAAAGTGGGGGGTTTACAAGTGGAGGATGTAAGAGGGGAGGGGGTTGATGGAATGGTGTGGTTTGAACAGTGGGGGTATGGATAACAGATGAGGATGGACCAGCAAGAGACTGTTGAGCAGATCTTGGATGAGAGAAACCAAAATTATGAAGGTAATGCAAATCAGGTGGGGTAGTTTCTCTGCTAGCAGTGTTTTCACCACTATTTTGGGATGAAGGTGAAGACTCAAAGTCTGTCTGATCTATATCATCAAGTGACCTAGTTCTGAATGGGTTTCTTAAGTCAACTTGTTAATCTTGTAGAGCTGGAAGGTTTTCAGGAACAGAATTAGATCTTTGGACTGGTCTGACAATAGTTGAAGCTTGAGCCTTAGGAGACTTCCTAAGTATGTTTTCAGGATTATCAACTATCTCGAGAGGGTTTGGGTCAAGATATGCTCTAGTATGAACTCTTCTAGAAGCCACTATGCTATGTTTTCAGACCCAACAACAAGAAAATTTTAACCAAATATGACAATCTTCAGTAGGCTAACTGATCTTTAGCAAGAAAACTTTAATCCTCAAAGTCTTCTTAACTGAGTTTGTATGATGTTATGATAGTAATGGGTTTCCCAGTGGAGTCTTTAGGTCTATTTAGGATTGTGGAGTCACCAAGTGGAAATTTTTAGCTTTTTAGAAGGTAAAATGTTTTATGGTCCACCACCATTAAAAGGTTTGAATACCAATCTGAAATATTTTTGGGTTTTCTGAGTTTTTTCAGTCCTATGGGTTATGAGAGTGTCCTAAATCTGTTTCAACACTTAGCTATGGTGATGAGACAAACAGAGTTTACTCTTATGGCTTAGCTAGCTGATTCTTTCAAGGTTCGATAAGGCTCTATGAGAATCCTAAGGGTTACTTACTTTGTCACTGATTCAAATAAGTCCTATCATGATCACCATTATGCTTGGTAGTGCTTGAAGAAAGCTACTTATACTGTACTGAACAGTGAGTGTTTTGTTTTTAAGGATTTTACTCAGTGCCCCACCGTAATCGCCATTATGTTGGTGTCCTATGTTTTGGCCAGATTGGCAAAACCAAAAGACAAGGCAACATCAGAACCAATCTTTAGAGTTCCAAGATCTAGTCCTCCTATTCTTAGAGAGGGATCTCTCAAATTATTTGTTTTGCAAAGGTATATCTTGTTTTCTTTTTAAGTATTGATTTTAGACTAGTTATTAAGTGCAGGTGTTTGTTTGGTTTGTTTGTTTGGTTGAATTTGCACAGCAGAACATGAAAGGTCTAGGAAAGATAGATAGAAAGAAAGTGTCAGATTTATTGGGCAATGGAGTCAAGAAGAGGTTTATGACAAGCTTATCAATGGATATGGGATATCAAAGGGCAAATCTAACTTGGCCACAGGATCCTTTAGTTTTTTGAATGAGATGGACATCAATGATTTGAAAAGAGAGTTTGAATTCTCAACAAAGGGAACTTAAAAACATAACTTGAACAATAAAGAGGTATTTGATAGACAGGGCTAACCATGAATTCTACAAACCACACATTAAGCAAATAATGACTTCAAGACAACTTTTAAAACGAAATCTAAGATTCGGGGAACACCCTATTTCCTCAAAGACTTTATTTCAAAGGAATTAGAAAACATGAAAGATTTATTGATAATTGCAGTCATAGAAGAGGGAACACCTAACACATCTATGATTACAACTATAAAGACCTTTGAAACAATTGTTCAAGCGGGGACAAAGGGTATGATCAAAACAGACCTCCTTGGCTAACTATAAACAATGGTACTTCAAAGGGAGACTTCAAAAACAGTTTGAAGTGGCAGCAGACAAGCAAGGAAAACCATAAATCATGCTGGAACCAACTATTTGAACTATTAGAGAAATAAACAAGCATGAGGACTAAAGAGAAAGATTAAAGACTCTAAAATATCTCAGCAGAAGAAAACATAAAACAGTGAAGGATAAACAGGTCTAAGGCGCTTCCAGGAGTCATTTCTTAGCCTAAACTTTTCATCCTACTGTAGTAAGAATTTATGAAACATAATGAAAACAAGAAAAACAGCAGACAGTTCAGAATACATCACCAACAGCCAAGCTCAGGGATCCAATGATAGAGCCTTCTCAAGAACAAGCATGTCAAAACATAATCCAGCTTCCAAGACTTCAATTTCTTCTTCAAATTCAAACAGACTATGTATTATTTTAGAGAGTTTCAGTGTTACAACTGGTGACCAACCAACCAACAACTTCTCATCTTCTTCAAAAGTATTTATAGAAGAAATGAGGAGGTGGAAGAGTTCTAGGGTTGAGTATCATTAATTCCATACTAAATGCAACTCCTACCCCTAAAAATCATGCAAGGCATAAGGCAGGAAAGCATTTCATTTACAACTCTGTTTCATTTATTCTATTTCTTCTTTTTAGGCTTAGTGGGTGAAAAGATTGACTTCAAGGCACTTTTTATCTTTTACAATAACTTTGCTATCAGTGTGAAATATTTGATTTTGCTTGTAATAACTGTTAGCGGCCTTTAGTCTTAATGTCACTGACTGAGCTTTAATCTGGGTATTCCTTTGAGGCAGAGAGGCTGCAGGTGGCAATTTTGGTAGTTGGGGATTCAATTAGCCCCTTTGTCATGGTTCTGAGGTGTCCTTCATTGTTTTGTCTTTTCATTTCTTTAAACACTGATTTACTTTTAATACTATGTTTATGCCTGATTCAGGCTTTGAGACTTTATCCCTAATCATCCTCGAACTGCTGACTGTGATCATCTGCTTCATTTGTGGATTAGGCCTTTGATTCCTGAGTTTGTGCCTTAATTCCTTTAAACTCTGATTAAAATCTTTAATTCTTCACTTATACTCTGATCTTCACCTTTGACACTGATATTCTTTTATTAATTTTTCTCACTGTGTTTTGTTGTTCTTTGCAAGTGCACAGAGGGTTTTGTCGGAATTTTTGTTCAGGAAACCGATAATCATGACTTATTGATTCCCTGAAAACGTGTAATTAGAACTCACAAACCCTTTGAAATTGTATCAAGGGCCATGAGGATCGTCATCCTTGGCCAATAACACTGTAATTGCTTGCGAGAGGGTTTTTAAATTTAACTTCATTAAACCTGCATAAAAACAAACAAACGTTATTTAAATCCTGTGAAATTTGGTTTAGAACTGCTTAGGAGGGTTTATGGAAGCGGTCGGAGCTGTGAGGATGGAGGAATTTTGCAGCGGAAAACGGGTTTCTATGGTAAAACACAGAAACAGGGTTTCAAATTTAAAATATGGCGCGAATTGAGGAATGGTGGTTTTGGGAAAACCAGTAGCGATTTTCGCGCAGCGTTTGGGGGGGTAGGCGGTTTTTCCTGAGAGCAATGCGATACGATACATCGGTCGACACGTGGCTTTTCAATACCACCTATTTCGCAAAAAAATTGAACATTAAACTTTGGGAGCAAAAATTTTGCGACATGCAACGTCAACCATTGGATCGGAGGCTCCAAATCCAACGATGCGAAATGAGCGCGATGAGGGATAAGAAGCATGGTCGGGGAAAGTAATGGGGCCTACGACGACCTTTTTTTGTCGCTTAGTGGGAAAGGGTTGGGTTAAAGCACAGGGATCGGGTTTATTCTCGTCCGTTAGATCTGATGATCGAGCGGTGGGGATGTAAAAGGAAAATGGATGGGAGGTATACAGGCGGGTGAACGGGCGGATGAAAGGTGGCCAGATGGTCGTTGATCAGTTTATATCAACGGTCCAAATTCACTCAAGACCATATTGTCGGGAAAAGAAAAATAGAGGAAAGGTAAGGTTATGACGGGGTTTTTTGGTGGTCTTGGGTTAACTCTCGATCGTTAGATCTCTTTGATGGACGGTTAGGATTGAAAAAAGGAGCGCATATGTTGAAAGGGGAAGAAAGGTAGGGAAGGTGATCGGGAGGAAAGATGGGGCCCGGTGGCCATTGATCTACAGAGATCAACGGTCCATATTTAATTAAAATTGAAATGTCAGGAAACGAAAAATAGAAGGAAATAAGGTTTCGGAAAAGGGATTTTATGTATTTAAGCGCCTGATTGTGGGGTTAAGGTTATATGAGGAAAAGGCTTAAAGGAAATAAGCCCTCAGGGGCATAAGACCTATATAGTGCAAAAGAGTGATTTTTAGGCCCAAAAACAAAGGTTTTTGAGGCCAAGTAAGGGTTCTGATAGGCGAGAGGAGGGATTTTTAAACCAAATAAAGGGAAATATAAAGTTTAAAGAGGACTTTGGAATGGTTTAGAAGCCAAATGAAGGTTTTTATAGATGAAAATGGAGAATGAAATGGAGAAGTGCAATGATTGAAAATGGAGTTTTTAAGCAGTCTTTCTCCTAGTAAACAGCAGGTACTTTAGGACTAATAGTGAAACAACAGTGAAGATTAACTCAAAGGGTAAAGATCATTATAAGACTTCAAGAACTCACAATTTGGATATGAAATTGTTTCTTGAAGGCTTTAAAAAGATTTAGCCACCATTTGATATGACAAATTTTTACAGGTGGCTAACACCCCTTGTTGCCTTCTATGTGGCTTTACCGAACTAGCCAGTTCAAGTCACCAATCCAAACCGGTTTTTGCCTCAAAACGATCGAACCGGTCAGTTCAAACCAGTTCGGTCTGGTCCTGATAACACTAATCCACAGTTCAAGTTGACTGGTAGTACAATGGATTCCTACAATCACGAAAATGAACATTTCCTGCATCTAGACTAACTTCCTATTCCTTCCCAAAAGTTTAAATTATGGGGCCACCATTTTGAGGCAATTTCAGCACCTCTAGAGTATTCCTTCCCAAAAAATTAAATTTCGGGGCCACCCTTTCAAGGCAATTTCAACACCTCTAGATTAGCAATTTTGGTTGGGCTTGGGATCTTGTGTTGTTGAAGATCATCCAAGCACAGTGCCAAGATACATCACAAACTAGCCACCTCTATCCATTGCCACGTGACTTGTTAGTCTTGTAGCCTTGCTTTTCCACTGCCAGCCAATTGTGTCAGCTCCTGACTATTTCTTTCTTATCTACAAGACTCAAGTCTCCTGTCAATAAATATTGCAGCATAACTTACTTTCCCAATTTCCTGAAGACATTTTATTAATTCTTTGTGCTTCCAATACAATTGCTTCCCTTAATTTTTAACCCATAATCCAGTAGCTCCTAATCTAAGAAATTCCTCCCAAACATACTTTAGAGTCTAATCTTCAAAGCACGTATTAAATGTCTTGTATTCCTCATATTAGGGGCCAATATGACATACTCCATGTCGTAATCTTCACATGGATGCGTCTCAAACCACCCACCATTGCTAACAAAACATGCATTGTGTTATGTAAGAATCCTGCTAACCAGTTTTAAACAATCTTTGTTCTCCAACTACAAATCTACTTACAAAGTATGGTCCTCTTTGGAGAACACTAGGAATTCTTTCACCTTAAGGTCAACATATTTACATGCCATCTCCTTCTTTTATTGCTATTGACACTACAATTGTAGCACAATCAAACCACTGAACTATTATGACACTAGTAACGAAAACCTAGATTAAAGGTTCTAAGAGTGAAGAGACAAATAGAAAAGAGCCAAAGCTAAGTTGCACTGGAACAGATACGAGAATGGATATGGAAAAGGGGTTTGAAACGAATAGGGCGAATTTTCAAAAAATCCAGATACAATACGGCAGGAAACAACATATATATATATATATATATATGACAAAATAAAACTTTCATATTACCATTCATCTTTTAGAATCTAGATTCTATATTTAAAAATACATAATCATCATCATGAATTCCACATAAACAAATCATCATCACCAATTCAGCTTAAACATTGTCATCATCATTAGAGATTATTATAACATTCAACATATCAATCACAAAAATTAATAATGTTAAATGCACACTACATAGAACTATGACTGGCAGTCTACTATCATATGACATATTATGGTATTCAATGTCCATTGTTCAAAAGTTTAAAACATCATCATAAATTACATTTACATATCATCAAATATGTTTTCATCCATGTAATTAAGATTCACATCATCATTTGGATCCTCTCCATGAGTGGGAGCATTGCTGCCAAGTCCACTTGAAGATGCAGTTATTGGTGCCTCATCAAACAAAATCATATAAGACATGGCATTCAACGTCATATCCAAGTCAGGAAACTCTAGAAATGGATCCAAAACACTTAAAAATGCCCGAAACGTTTCAAAAATATGATCCTGCGTTTCCAAAAAAACAGAAACGCTTCAAAATTAGAATCCTGTGTTTCCAAAAAACTGAAACATTTCTGTGTCGTTTTCATCTGTATCATACCTGTTTTCGTTTCTGAAACACCAAACAGTGTTTCTAGGGTTTGGGAGAGACATTTCCGATAACTTAGAGCCAAAGAGAGAATAATACTAAGAAATTGGAATATCAAATAAAACCCCAAAAGATTTACTTCTTCACACTTCCCATGGTATCCAAACTAGTTTTACTGACGAGTTGAGAGAAACACGTTTGAACTAATTTCGATACCATGGAATGCATGAAGTATATTATTTGAGGTTTATGCAATATTCTAACATCTTCATATCATATTCTTTACTCACCACTTTGTCATCTATCTCTTCACTTTCAGACCTTGCTGATAGTCTTTTCTTTAAATTCCAAGCTTTAGACTTCGAAAGTTTTGAAATCTTTAAACTTTAAAATCTTGAACCTGTTGAAATCATAAGATACTAGATCTACAGTGATCTATTCAACAAACCCTTGTCCAATCATCAAACCAGAAGATTTATAACAATGCTTAATATAGACCACAATAAAGATGTTCACATCAATGTTATCAGAGCCAACATAGATCCATCTTAACTCCAAATCTACAAAGCATCGAGACAGATCAAGTTTCTCCAAGTGCAAAACTTTCCTCGACTTTTGCATATTGGGAGATTTGATCCCTCTTGGTGCTTTGTAGATTTGGACTTAAGATGGATCTGTTGAAAAGTGTAACTAGGTTCGGTCTTCATAATGACATATGTAATTGTGATTTCATGTAATTGATGAAAAGAAGAATAATAAAATTATTATTATGCTTGTCTCATGGGTTTCATGAGCAAGGAATTTTATTTTAATGATGGTTCCCATTGTGAGCCTTTAGGATTTGTCATCTAGTCATAAAAGTAAATATTAAGTCTATATCATGTATAAAGGACTCTACTTGGGGCATGTTACAATATGTGTAAGTCATTAAAAGAGTCAAAGAGACCCTCCAAGACCAAGCTCAAGCTCCTCCAAGAAGTCGGCCTCAAGATGATCTCCAAAAGGCATGTCGGCCTAATCTACAAGTCAAGTCGCATTATATTCATTAGCAGATCACTATAAATAGGCAGTTCGGCTCTCATTTCAAGGCATGATTTTCAGTGAAGTTTTCAGAGAAGGAAATCCAAAAAGAGGTGTGAAAGAGTTTGATCTAAGGGTCAATAGCAGCCCTACCTCCAAGCGAAGGAAAGAGATCAAGTTTGCAGGAAGATCGAACATATTGCAGGACTGTTTTCTGGGCAAGGTCAGCCACGTGTGCGGGGAAAGGTAAGAGCAAAAAAATCAGAAATGCAGAAGATAAGAATCAGAGTTAAGATATCTATGTTGCATACCGAGTCAATATAGAGCCTTTCTCTAGTCAAAGTGAAGAAGTAAGGGATAGAACTCATCCCTTATCAGTCACACGTGCAAGAAAGGAGAGTCAAGCTGAAGACTACAGTAAAGCAGATCGAAAATTTCAGATCTGAGTTGGAGAAGTGAAGGCTAAATTGCAGAAAGTTGACTTGGTCTTGGAGAGAACATCTTGGTCAAGGGTCTAGGTCATGGTCTTGGTATTCACCAATTGGAATCTCTATAACAAGAAGAATTTGTTTCAATGTTGCATGACTCGTACTTGTATAAGACTTGTCCGACCATTGACTCGTCAACTCGTATAAGACTCGGGAACGACCCGTATAAAACTCGTATAAGACTCGTCAAAATGCAAAAAAAAACTTAAAATATGGTAATTTTAAGCAGAAAAAAGAAACTAATGATAATTCCAGTCCTTATAAGTTCTAAAAAACATAATAACTGCAATAATTCATAACATCATCTCATATCTATAAAAGTACAACATAACATATTCGATTTTTGTAAGCAAAACATTTAGATACTGAATAAGAAAAGGAATCATGATTCCATAACTAAAATAAAAAATGTCAACAAGTTCAAAATTCAAATACATATGCCATAAATGATAAATGATTGTCTCATAACAATCTCGAGTTTCATCACTCATGGACGAGCACGCTTATAATAAGCCCTCGTGGAGCTCATGGTAGCATTGGAAGGCTAAAGCAACTATGAGGCAGGTGTATTGGGAGTCTCCATTCGAGATGGAAAACTAGAAAGATCCTCAGCCTCTTCATCAAGCCAACTCAAATCAGGGGGCTCCTCCTCCAAAACCTAATCAAACTCTAAATCAATAGTACCCAATAAAATTGGATCTGTATCCTTTGGTTGCACTTGTTTTGTGAGCATTCGAAGGTTGTAGTAGATGAAAACCAACTTCTCCAACCTCTCATGCTCGAACATGTTTCTCTTTTTGTTGTGGATGTGCTCAAACACTGACCAATTGTGCTCACAAGAAGAAGCACTACAGGGCTGACTCAGAACTCTGATGGCGAATTCTTGTAATTGCGGTTCCTCAGAGCCACAATCTATCCACCAATGGGTTGTAAAAAAATAACAACAAAGATTATCAATTTGCAATGCCAAACATATAAAAGAGAACTAACAAAATTACAAGCTAAGTTCTAACAATTTGCACTTACAAGGCATTTTCTTGTCCTTGAGACGTTGGCTTGAGCTAAATCCAAACATGCCAGATGCTTCCTTGTGCATATCTCGTTGTAGGTTGATTTTGTCTTAAATATCTACATCCGGGAACATCTTCTCAATGCATATCATGACACCACTTATCACCTCGGCGGGATCTCTTTGAATGTTAGACCCCTCATTATAGAATAAGCTTGGATTGAGATATGCTCCTACTGCATGCAATGGTGAATGTAGTTGACTGTCCCACCTGGAATCAATAATTTTCCATATAGGGAGATATTTAGATTCATCTCCCTTATAGAAAGTCTTGATGGCCTCTTTGGCCTTATCCATGCCCTCATAAATATATCCCATTGGAGGTTTCTCTCCGTCCATCAATCTCAAGACTTTCGCAAGGGGATCAGTGAAGCTGACAATCTCAGTGACTTTGTCCCACAAACTATCACCAAAGACAGATGCTTTCACAGACAATGCTTCTGGTTTTGTGCTATCTTTCCAAAATACCCATTGATGGCTACAAAACATTCTTCGCAAAGCTTGGTACTCATATAAAAGGCTTTGGAGCGAAAGAAAGTTTGTAGAAAACCGTGTGACAGCTAGGTGACTAAGCTCACCCTATGTGAATTCCCTCGTAAGGTTCAACACCCAAGCATGATTATAAATATACTTGGTAATTTGCTTGCATTCTTGCACAACATTGTGCACCCACTCCAACTTCCCAATGTCCTCTAATATCAATTCTATGCAATGGGCAGTGCATGGAGTCCAAAAAATGGTGGGATATTTGGCACAAAGCAACCTTCCAGTTGCTACATAATATGTTGCATTATCCATGATTACTTGGACAACATTTGCAACCCCAACTTTCTCCACCACATCAGCCGTCAATGTATAAATCAAATGTGCATCTTTTACATTTGCAGATGCATCAATGGATTTTAAGAACATGGTTCCTTTAGGGCAAGCTACAACAAAATTTATTATTGTTCTACTCCTCTGATCTGTCCACCCATCAAACATAATTGTACAACCTGTAATTTTCCATGAGCTTTTAATGCTCTCCAATTGTTCCTTGACACACTCAAGCTCCTCATCTAGCTCTTTCCCCCTAAGTGCATTATAAGATGGGGCTTTGTGTCCAGGGCTAGCACTTGCAATGGAATCCACCATGGGCTGATAAAAATATGACTTTGCATAGTTGAATGAAAGATTGTTATGGTACCAAAACCTCCTCACTGCCATATCTGCCTCCTTCCTCTTCTTTTCATTAAAACTATCCAAAGTTGGTTTATATCCTAGAGTTGTACGAGGAGTGAAGAAAGAAGAGGTTATGCTCCTGTTTGCCACAACACTAGAAGAGGGGTTACCAATACCTAGACTTTGAATCTGTGTTTCACTCTGAGATGAAGATCTACCTATCCCAACAATCTCATCCTTCCTTCTTGCCCTCTTAGAAGTTTCTTCTTTAATGGCTTCCAAAGCAGTTGTTATTTCAGTAGTGACTTCATAAGGGCAATTTTGACAACATCCCACACCATTCCCAAGAATTCTAGCTAGGTGGTATTTTAGCCTGTTTATGCCTGCGTGCATTGGGGCATTGCAATAATTGCACTTGACATGGTGGTCATTACTGGCAATGATTCGTTGACCATATGCCCATGCCAGATCACGAGACTTTCTAGAACCTTTTGGTGGCACGGTGATGAAATCTGGAAGAAAAAAATTAAATTTTCAAAATCCAATTGATAGTTAAAAAAAATATGGTTTTAAATTTTTAAATTTACAATTTTTTTTGGCCTTGTGGTTGAGTTTCTCAGCCACACAGGGTTGTTGTGTGGCTGAGAAACTCAACCACAGGGCCCAAAAAAATTGCAAATTGCAAGTGAAAAAATAATTTAAAATTGAGTTAATTACATAAAATTAAAAAAAAATTGCATGCAAGCAGTAAAACAATGAAACAAGGATCATGAAGCCTACCTAGACAGTGTGTTGCTACTCTGCCAGTGCTGTGACTTTGCCTTGCTGTTACAGTGTGTTGCCACTCCGCCAGTGTTGTGACTCTGCCAGCGCTACTACTCCCAAGAAAACAGAGGACTATACAACTGTCTAAACATTTTTTGCTTTCAAAATGTCCAGTTCTGCATCGCCTAAAACCATATCCCTGCTCCAAAAGGTAGGAGTAGATGATGGTCCCTGCATTTACCAGCATTCCATGATAATGAGCATTGAAAAAAACCTTGCCACTTTCCTTTCCTATGCCTCCGAAAGGGAGAGAGGTGTTTATAAAGCATTTTATTCCCTCCAAATTCCCTTTTCCTCCACCTCATTTCCAAAAAAAAAAAATAGAAAAATCAAAAAAATTGAGAAAAATCCAAACATTTTTGCCTTTTGTTGTGGGACAAGTCTTATAGGGGTCTGATACGGGTCCTATGAGAAACTCACGGGTCTTATGCGGGTAGGCGAGTTTAATACGAGTTTGAGCGAGTAAGGGTAGAGAGCGTGGGTTCTATGCAAGTGACCCAACTCACTATAGAACCTGCAAAGACCCGCAAGTACCCGTGGGTCTTAAACAAGTGGTGCTTCACTTATTTGTTTGGGTTTTCCTCTCAAAGAGTGAGAGGTTTCGGCCCTGGATGATAGCTATATTCTGTGTCTCTTGTCTCTTTATGGTTTATGCATTGGTAGATATTTGATGGAGAAGAACACTAATAACCTAAGCAAAAGAAGACCCTAATCTAAAGAAGTAAAAAGCACTCATAAGCAGTTACTAATAAAAGAGAAATCAATTAATTGCTATGCCCTAGATTTCTCAACATGTTATCATAGCTAAGGTGACTAAGACAAGGAAGGGCATCTTATCAAGGGACACTCAAGGATCAAATCTCAAGGAAGGCATCAAAGAAAAGATCATCTTGAAGTCAAAGGAAGCATCATAACCCTAGATCAAAGAAGTCTACAAAGAAGTATTGGGATCATCATCAAGATAAGAAGGCCAAAACCCTACATCTACTCAAATTGACGAGATCTACAAATCAAGTTAAAGTGTTTTGAAGACTATTCATCCAAAGGAAGCTAGATCAAAAGGAGGTGTCATCAAGACTCTCTCTCATTGAAGCAAGTTCCTTACCATTGAAGACATCACCAAGAAGTCATCATTGATGCCCATCAACAAGACTTCACCATCAAAAGGGATCTCCCTCTGTGATATCAAGGATCATTAATAATTATTGAAGAAAACTATCTTGAACAAAGAGAAGTTTTCTATTCTCTATATCATCATCAACATCAAGGAAGCGAAAAGGAGAAAGGTGCATCCTATCAAGTAAGTATATGACTATTTGAATTTGTAAAAATGTCTTATTGCAAGGAAAGCAACAAATTGGTTGGGACTTCAAGCTACCTTGCATGGAAGAAAATGACAGATCTAAATCTCATTGAAAATGAGGTCATGGATAATGTCAAAGGCTCTATCACCAAACCAAGAGAAGAAGATGCTCAAGAACTTGCAAAATATATGAAAGGGCAAGTTAGGGCTCAAAGGATTCTCATTGAATACATCAAAGATCCCCTCATCCCATATGTATCTAAACTTGAAACTTCTAAAGAAATATATGATAGACTGGTAGAGTTGTATTCTGTAAGCACTGTAGGGGAAGTTATCTCTCTAAGGCAAGAACTCTACAAGGTGAAGATGTCAAAGGAAGAAGGAATAGCCTCATACTTTATGAGGATATCTGTGATTAGGGATCAACTTCAAGATCTAGAAGTCAAGTCTAATAGAGAAATGACTACAGTTGTATTAAATGCACTGTTGGAGGAGTGGGGTTACTTTACTTGAAGTATTTATGGGAAGAAAGAAGCTACTCCATTCCATTAGTTGTGGTCACTATGCAAGATTGAAGAATCCAGGTTAAAGGCAAAATCTGATGTGGGATCAGGTGAGCAGAATCAGGCATATCCTATTAGGAAAAAAGGAAAAGGGCAATTTGGAAGGTTTGGTCCTCAGAAAAGGAAGAAGAACATGGCTAAAATACAATGCTATGGGTGTCAAGAATATGGACACTACAAAAGAGATTTTCCTAAGCTCAAGAAGGGAAATAACAAAAGTGGAAGAGAAGAAGCCCATATCACCGAGGAAGTGGAGGAAGCTGAAAAGAAGAAGTCCAAGAAGGAGGAAGTAATAGATCTCCACTATTGAGATAGTCTTCCTCACATAAGTTCTTTTCAAGTTCCTAAGTCTTTTGTTATGAGATATGGCTATCATGATTCACTAAATGGGATGCATCAAGGCATCATAGAAGCATTGAAAGCAAGAGCTTGGGACATCATCATAGAGAAGCATGAAAGATGGTTAGAATCTAAGAAAGTCAAGGATATAGCTCTTGGGAATCTCATTGAAAACATAAGTGGCAAGGTCATCTATTACAAGGTTCATCATATATATGTCAAAAGTGTGAAAATTCTACTGCAATATATTGGTTTATTTCTCCTACGTGATTTAGATTAATACAAGTTATTTTCAGAAATTAGATTCAGAAAACACTAAAATAAACACAACTACAGCCTACACATGCAGATCATTTACTGAATAATACGCTCATACAACAAAGTGACACATGGATTTTTGGATATAATTCCCCGGAAAAACCCAAATCAGGAAAACCGGTGCTGCAGATATGAGGGTTTATTAATAAGTAGATTCTAAGTACAGTAAATCTGGGTTCCAAATCTGAAAAACCCTACAAAGAATAAAAGAAATCAAATCTGCAGCTAACCTGAAGTTCTAGTGCCAAATATTTGACTGATCTACAGCCTCAAATGGGATTTACAGAACTCAGCCCAGATCTGGCCCTAGAAACCCTCATTGCTGCCCCTAAAGCCCCAGTGTCAACCCTGCTAGTCTCAGAGTGCCACTGCGCTACCCAGAGAGGGACTGCGTAACCCCTGGAAGGGTGACGCAGGCCTTACACTGGCCCTCGAGACCCTCTGCGTAACTTCTGCAGCCCCCTGGAGCCTCTGCGCTGTCCTGCGTAGCTGCTACTCTGCTTCTCTGCGTTGTCCTTGTTGCTGCTCCTCTGCCTCTTACTGACTCTTGGCTCCAGGATCAGATCATCCCCTGAGCCAATACTAGCCCTTGCTGCAGGAAATTCCTCCAAAAATTCTTAGCAAACCCGCCCTAGAATTCCAGATATATTCCTCAGCTTGGCAACTGTGTGTCTCTTCCAACTAACCCTCAAGCCTTACTCTTATACTTTTTCATTCATCTCATCAACAGTCAAGATTAAAACATTCATCAACGGCTAAGATTAAAAGACTGCTTGATCCATGTGACTTAAGACAATTTCAGCACATATGTTAATTAATTTACTTTAATTATCTAATTTTCCTAAGTTTAGACTTAGGAAATCCATTAAACTAATTAATTATTTGAATAACTTGAACACCAACTGAAATTTCTCAAAACACTTTCTGGATTTTGGAGATCAAGTGTGTCCTAGCCCCTCCACAAAATTTCAGGGTTAGAGCACACTCGATGCTACACCAACTATCCAAAATCTCAACACTCCCTCTTAGCACGGAGTGTGCTCTAGGAAAGTGTACTCTAGCATGCATCAACACCATGCACTACAAGATCTTGAAGCTGGATTTTGTGCTGCTGATGCTTGGCCTGCTGCCCTTCATCCACTGCACTACTGCTCTTTGTATTGTTGCCCATGCCACTGCCACTTCTGTACTGCAGCTCCCTCCCAAATTGTTGCATCATGTTGCCCATAGCACTGCCATTGCTAACTGTTGCACTGCAACTCAGTTGCTGAGAATTAAGCAACTGAAAAGAACTCTGCCCAACTATTTGACAGATAAGTCAAGTTGCCCTCCACCACTGAAGCTCCCTGGATGCTAATTTACGTTGTCCTCCTGGAGACACTGTCATGCTGCAACAATGCACTGCGTGAGCACAGCTTCTATGCGTTGTTGAAGTCCCATCAGCCCCTCTATGTTGTTGCTGCCTCTGCATTACGCTGCTCCTTCTTCAGCTCTTCAGCTCCCTCTTCCGCTTCAATTTGGCCTCCTGCAACCATCTCTCGACTCATCCCGCTACCATCTTAAGGCTCCCGTAGCTCGTGTGTGATCCACAAGTAGGGTTGACTCAAGGATCCCGCCATTGTCTGTATATGCTCTACAGATCCATGTCACCCCACCTCTTCTCTCGAGGTACATGAGCACTCATGGCTGCATCATCATCGGAGCCATCTTCTTTTGCTACTGCAGCCTTGGAATCAGAAGATCCTTTGGCCTTCTTCTTAGGACAACTACTGGTGAAATGTCCAAGATCACCACAGTTAAAGCACCGGACCTTGGAAAGGTCCTTCTTCTTCTTCTTTTGTTGTTTCTTTTCCCTTGATGCAAGGGTTGTGTCCTCCTCTTCCTCCTTGACTTTGGCCTTTCTGCTTCCTCCACTGATATTCTGTTGCTTAGTGACCCTCCTGATCTCCTCTTGGCGGAGGATAGCCCAGATGTCAGCCCAAGATGGTAATGCTGCCCTTCCCAGAATGCTCTAGACAAACGTTTCCCAATCTTTCGAGACTGCATTTAGAGCAGTTCTCACTAAGAGACCCCTCATCTGGAGTAGCACCAATGCCAACCAGCTAATCTCGGATGGCTTGAAGCCTAAAGAGCAATCGATCTATCTCTTCACCCTTCATCATTTGGAACAACCACATCTGGTTCTCTAGACTTTGGACAGAGCCTCCTTGGTACATCGTGTCCAAGGCTACCCACATGTCATTTGCTAAAGTCTTCCCAGCAATATGAGGTGTAACGTGGTCCTTGACTCTGTCTATGATCAAACGCCTCGTTCGTGCTTGATTTTCTTCATACTTCTTGAGAGGATCTGCATCAGTTGGTACAGCAAGAACCTTCTTTGCATGATCTTTGAGACCATACTCATCCAAAACTGAGAGGATTCTGGCCTTCCAGATAACATAGTTGGACATGTCGTCCAATCTATCTTGAACCCTCAGTCCATATCGAGCCATCTTGCTCAGATATGACAGAAATAGTACTTCTCCCTCTGGATCGGGGTTTCTTGGTGACTAGAAACCCTCTATTAATTTCTTCTGCTGATGACTGATTTCCCTCCTAGAAATCTTTCACCCAAACATCGGACAGCACTATCTGATCCTCCTGATCGAATCTCAAATCTGTTTGGCTCAGATCTGCTGAGTAACTATCTTCCTCCCGCCTTTGTTGACTTAGCTAGGAAAAATTTTGCACCTGCAGAATCTCCACCCCACCAACACTACTGAAGATTTGAAGCACTGCTTCCAGATCTTGGCAAAACTCTTCTACAACTGGAGAAATGACTGGACTGCGTCTCACTGACTGGCACAGCGCAGCCTCAGCGTTGTGCCAGTCAGTGAGACTGGCACAACAGAAAAACCGGTGCAGCAGATATGAGGGTCTATTAATAAGTAGATTCTAAGTACAGTAAATCTAGGTTCCAGATCTGGAAAACCCGACAGAGAATAAAAGAAATCAAATCTGCAGCTAACTTGAAGTTCTAGTGCCAAATATCTGACTGATCCACACCCTCAAATGGGATTTACAGAACTCAGCCCGGATCTGGCCCTAGAAACCCTCAACGTTGCCCCTGAAGCCTCAGCGTCATCCCTGCTAGCCTCAAAGTGCCATTATGCTGCCCAGAGAGGGACTGTGTAACCCCTGGAAGGGTGACGCCGGCCTTACACTGGCCCTCAAGACCCTCTGTGTAACTTCTGTAGCCCCCTGGAGCCTCTGCGTTCTCCTGCGTAGCTGCAACTCTGCTTCTCTGCATTGTCCTTGTTGCTGCTCCTCTGCCTCTTACTGACTCTTGGCTCCGGGATCAGATCATCCCCTTAGCCAATACTACCCCTCGCTACAGGAAATTCCTCCAGAAATTCTTAGCAAACCCGCCCTAGAATTCCAGATCTATTCCTCAGCTCTGCAACTGTGTGTCTCTTCCAACTGACCCTCAAGCCTTTCTCTTATACTTTTTCATTCATCTCATCAACGGCCGAGATTAAAACACTGCTTGATCCATGTGACTTAAGACAATTTCAACACGTGTTAATTAATTCACTTTAATTATCTAATTTTCGTAAGTTTAGACTTAGGAAATCCATTAAAATAATTAATTATCTAAATAACTTGAACACCAACTGAAATTTCTCAAAACACTTTCTGGGTTTAGGAGGTCAAGTGTGTCCTAGCCCCTCCACAAAATTTCAGGGCTAGAGCACACTCGATGTACACCAACTATCCAAAATCTCAACAAAAAAGAAACATCTACTGATAGGGATACTTTAGATCCTCAAGATTCTATGATAGAATCTTCATTGAAAGGTTCACTAATCATGAGGGGAAGTAAGTGTTTCATCAAGATTTCCAAACTTGTGGAATTCATAGATGATGGTATGATGACATAAAACGAAAAGCAGATCAAGGGATTGATGCTCTTTCAATCAAAGAAGTTGTTGCAGGAAGTCTGGATGACCCAAAGGAAAATGAGGTATACATGCTTACAAAAGAGTCATGTTATATGGTTGCAGATATCATGAACCAATGTTCTATCTTAAGTGCATGATCGAAATGAAGGATCTCCTCCCTCAAAAGAGTCATGTTATATGGTTGCAGATATCATGAACCAATGTTCTATCTTAAGTGCATGATCGAAATGAAGGATCTCCTCCCTCGAAGGAATGCAGTAATGCATGGGTCACACATTCACTAGATGAAATCAACATAATATGTCCTCATATGAAGTATTAGGTGGTTGACAACAATTGAGAAACTCTGATTGGAAGCTCCTGGGAATGAGATTTGTGACGAAATGAAGGAAGAGATAGTGGAATATGCAACCATGGTAAAGGAAATCGACATATGAAGGACCAAGAAGATTTGACTAGATATCTCCATGAAAGATATAAAAACTCTAATGGAGTCGAAAAAAAGAAAAAGACCCTTGACAATATATATATATGGGAGATGTGTCAATATGTATCCAGGATATTGATGCGAACTGGTAGATGTCATGATGAAAGACCATCACAAAGGTAATGTTGATTTTAATGTTAATTTATTTATTTTTGAACATATATCTAGATAGGTTTATGCAGGGCTACCAAGGGAAGATCTATGGATGTCTTACACCAACGATGCACATGTAGTAGGATGAAAGATCCTTAAGTAAAACATGGCATGAAGAAGGCAGCATGGCATAAAGGTAGGCCAGATATGGACTAATGGATCACTTTCGGATGATGACATGGTTGACTCATGGATGAAAGTGATGGATGGTTGGTGCCCTATGTAGAAGTCCCAAAAATGAAGAATCCTAGATAAAGAAAAGAAGTTCATGACAATGTGAGGAGGAGTTCTTCAAGCAGTTGGTTGTCCCATCATCTCCACCTCAGGAGCTGTTGTAGGTCCCTAATTAAGAGGGAGCCTAGAAACAAGTTTCTTACTTGGAAGAAACTTGGAAATTCCTAAGGTAAGAGAGCGCTTAGGTACATTCCTTCAGTAGGAATGAGTACATTCCTTTATTGGAATAGATATGTCCTCCCTAATTAAGAGGGAGAGAAACACATCATTGTTGTTTTCACTTGGGAAGACAAAATGGAGGATTGGGTTAACATCTAGCATCCGATGTTCTTTGAGGATGTATTAGGGAATCCAAGGTAAGAGTAGTCGTAGAGGACCGATATTCTTTGAGCACTGGGAATCCAACATAAGAATAGTCCTGGTGGAACACACCTTGAGAACCCGAGTGGGGTATATTCCGAGAGAGACAATGATAAGGGTGTCTATACATCATTGGTCTCACCAACATTGTGCTCAGATCTCGTGGAGAGACAGAGCTATTAGTCAAGGCCTTGCTATGTGACAATGTTGGTTGATATGATGCTAAATAGACGAGTTACCAATTCGACTCTATTGAGAATTTGTAGGGCTAGTGATTAATTCAAAATTCTCTTCTTGATAATTACTCGTGAGGTTACTTGAGTTACTTATGTCTTTCCTTCGTTAGCTTATTAAATATTTCATCAAGTCAATTATCAAAAGACACGAGACACAAGAATTAGGCTCCTAGAGCCAAGGCAAAACCTCTCCCTCTTGGAGAGGAAAACCCACGAGAAATTCTTCTTATAGATTTCAAATGACAAGTACCATGACCCAGAATTAGACGCTTGACTTATTTATGCATCCAAGACCTTGTCCTTCTTTGATTTTCTTCAATGTTGATCCTTCCAAGTTGCATTATTCTGCACCAGTACTTCCTTCAATTGAATCTTCAGTTGCTTGAGATATATATATATATGTTGAAGTTAGGAAAGTAAATCTCATATTTACTTTCCTTCTTTCTTTCACTTTCCGACTGCTTCTTTGCAGACCATTGTCCCAACAACTTCACTTTAGATCAGTTTGCAAACACACTTCAAGATGATCTCATATTCATGTTCATGAACTAGTACAGATCCACACTTCCATACTCATTTTGATCCACACCTTAACACAGGAACGCTGCCCCTTGCATGTTGCATTGTCCTGAAGCTTGTCAAAAATCTGCACTGAAACTTCGACCAAAATTCTGCACTTAAACTCATCCTATAATCCGCACTGAACCCTGTCCCAAAGATCCGCACTGCAGCTTCTGCAGCTAAATCCGCACTGCAGCCCCTGCAGCTAAATCTGCATTGCAGCTCCTGTAGTTAAATCCGCACTGCAGCTCCTAAGGTGACTGCAACTCTGTCTTCAACTGATCTGCAAAACTGGGGTATATATATAGATAGTCTCACCATCTTTAGGCCGACCACCACTTAAGCTTGTAGGCCGACTTATCAGTTTATTGAAGGCCGACTTTAACACATCATAATATAGCTTAACTTGCAGCATTCTTGGAGGGCTGAATGAAGCCATTCATTCACAATTTCTAGGACTAGGTCTTGGAGCATTTCTTAGACTAGGCCCTTCATATATATATGACACTTATTACATTTATATCTAGAAGACAAAAACCTAGATAGACATCAAGAAGAAGTCTACTAACCTATAATAAACTCTTGCTCATGAAACCCATGAAGCAAGTACAAAATACATTTTATTATTTTTGTCTTCTACTTTACATAAATACATAATTACATGGTCAATATGAAGACCGACCTAGTTACACTTTTCAACACTCCCTCTTAACTAGGGAGGTATTCATATAGGTACATGGTCACTTTCAAATTGAAGACTCAGATTGGTAATCGCATTTGTATAGCATCATATCAACCAGCATTGTCCTAGCGCAAGGCCTTGACTAACAACCCCATCTCTCAACGAGACAATGGGCTACAATGTTAGCGAGACACATGACTTATAGACACCATAGTCATTGTCTCTCCGAGGTACATTCTCCACCCAGGTGTTCCCAAAGTATGACCACCTTGGACTATTCTTCCCTTGGGTAGCCAACCCTCAAAGAATATTGGTCCTCGACTACTCTTATCTTCAATGCCTTATCTCATTCTTAAAGAGTATCGAATGCTAGATGATTACCCAATCCTCCATTCTGTCTTCCAGGTAAAGACCAGAATGATGTGTCTATCCATTCTCTCCACATGGCCTTCAGTAAGACTTACGACTGTTAGTCCTAGTCTAGTGCATGACACATGTAATAAAGAATCACATGTCACTTCCTCTCAACTCAGGAAGGACATACTACAAGTTTCTTCTAAGTAAGAAACTTACCATCAGGCTCCCTCTCAACCAAGGTCCTGCAGCAGCTATCCAGCTACTCATGAAGAATTCCTCCCCTCGATGTCATGGATTTTGATATTGAGGAATCTCCAACTTTTGGCTTCATAGGGCACAAATCACCCATCACTTTCAGTCACGAATCATGTCCACTATCAGAAAGTGATTCATCAGTCTTTCTCATCTGGTCCACCGTTATACCATGTTGCTTTCCTTCGAATCGTCTCCAAGGATCATACATCCTTTCTCATGATTAGCAGCCCCTGCACAAATTCATCCAGATAAACACATACTTATGAACCTTTTAAAAACAAAAGTTACCTCAGTGATGATCTTTCACCATGACATCTTCCTGTAGGCATCGGCATCCTTTATTCAGATTGACACATCTCCTAATCATATGTTTTGTCAAGGGTCTTCTTCTTTACCAAACTTTTGTCAGAGTCTACATATCCTCCCAGGAGATCTCCTAGTCAGATCTTCCTGGCTTCCGAATGATAACTGCCTCTTGACACGATTGCATTTCATGATCTCTTCTTTTCTGCACATTCTTCATTCCTGGGAACTTACAAGTTTTCGAGTTCTTCGTTCATATACAACAACCTCATATTTCATGAGGATATATTATGTTGATTTCATTTGTCGGTGCACCGAGAGATCCTCCTTCCCAGATCATACTTCTAAATATAGAAGTTTATTACTTGCAACCATATGACATGACTTCACAGCATCTAGTGTCAGCATATAAATATATACATACCTCATACCTTTTTCCCTTGAGTCATCCTGTAGCATCTTTTCTAGAATGAAGAGCTTCATTCCCTTGACCTGCCCCATCAATATGTCATCACATTCCAGAATTTTGAAGAATAGAATTCTTGATGAGACCATTCTACTTTCTTTCTAATCAGTGAATTCACAGAGAATTCCATTATAAAATGTCAACACCTATTTCCATGATGACCTTTGAACTTTGATGACTGCCTTCCATTAGTAATGTTATCAGAGAGGTTTTCCCAAAGTTGTTTCACCAAGAGCTCATGCCATGCTTTGATCTTGATCATAGTTTTAAAAACCGGAACCGGTGACCGGACCGGTGGACCTAATGAACTGGGTTTCTAACCGGAACCGGTCTAACCGGGAGCGGTCAGATCTCAATGAACCGGTTTTAAAAAAAATACATTAAATAATTATTTTTAATAAAAAAAACTATTTTTAAGATTTGCAACCATGATTCCAAGCCAATAGAGACAAAATATGCAAAGTTTGCTCATTTATATACCATGCAAAGGTGAATATATCAAAATGGCACCGAGTGCAATACATATCATCGAAAAATACATAAGAAATGAGGCTCCAAATGGCCCATAAAGTCAAAAAACAATGCTACAAGCTATGAGGCCATTGGCCTAATACAAGACTACATATTAGTGATCAACAACATAATCACTCCTCATCATGATCAAAATTATCACCACTACTAGACAAGGGATCATCAACATGAGCTACATAAATAATATGGCTCAAAGTTTGAGGACTCCTAAAACTCCTCTACAACTTTAGTAGTAGTAGTAGTAGCAAAATAGACATCAAAACTACAAATCACTGAGCAACATGGTCTCTCATGAAACTCATCATTGATTCATCGCTACTAGAAATGGGATCATCAACAAGAGATACATAAACATCATCTAGCTCAAAGTCTTCAGACTTGGATTGCTCAACCTTATAACATGATAGAAATTGAAAAAGTGTAACATGGCTAACCAATGATTTTGGTTTGAGTGAAGGGTTCATCTCCTCAACCTTAAAATGCAGTAGAAAAAGATTAGCATGCCTAACCAGTTGTTTTCCTTTGATTGAAGGGTACATCAAGGTTCTTAAAGGACTTCATGCTCTTGATCAAATGCCAATATCATTCCCTTACACATGATAGAATCAAATGGAAACATTGCAAATTTCCAAACCATGAAACCCTGAAAACCATTAAGTCTGCTGAATTTTGAGTGAAACCTAAAATTCTAGTTTCTCCATATGAAATCTAATGAGGTCGAAACCACTCTTAAACATCCTGAGTCATGTCAATGCTCCCCTTACCTCCACATCAGCCCTAAAACCCATTTCTGGCCATGCGTGGGTCCGCATAGGGAAAGAGTAGCTAAATGAAACCCCCCTTATAAACAAATCAGCCCTAAAACTCAACTGCCGCAGAAAATGTGGGTCCGCGGAGGAGGTAGCACCTAACCGGCCAGTTCCGTTACTAACCGGCCGGTTAGGTCCAGTTTCTCTGAAAAATGGGCGAAATGCCCTAGGTAGCCGGGTTGCCTGGCCGGTTTCGACCGGTGGGCTATCTAACCGGCCGGTTTGGCCGGTTACCGGTTCAAACCAGCCGGTTTTTAAAACTATGATCTTGATGCTATAATATACACTGCTTCCTATCATACTATTTTACAACCAACAGAAAATCACTTAAAGGAGAAGATGATCTTAATCATAGTGAAGATCCCTTGCTTCTTCTTCCTTAGATTTCTTTGCATAAGGTTCTTCTCTTATATCTGAGACATGGGCTTCTTCCTTTTTCCTCTTGTCCTTTCTAAATTTAGGACAATATAGTTTATAATGCCCAAGACCATTACATCCAAAGCATCGTGCTTTGTTCATATTTCTTTTCTTTTATTCTGAGGACCAAATTTACCAAATCTTCCATTCTTCCTGAATATTGCTGCAAAGGCTAGATTCCCTTCACTTGATCCTATATCAACTCTGGCTTTCAATCTTGTTACCTCTATTTACATAGAAACCATAAATCGTGGAATGGTGTGGCTTCTTTCTTCACATATAAACCTGAAGTGAAGTTTCCCCATTCTTATGGCAGAGCATTCAACATCATTGTAGTCATCTCAGTGTCAGACATTACATCTCCCAGTTCCTGTAGTTGATCTTAGAGAGATTGCTTCTCCTGCAGTATTTACAGAGAAGAACTCCACCAATTTCTCATATATTTCTTTTGATGATTATAGATTTGATATATTGGAGATGAGAGAGTCTTGTATGGATTCTGTAAGAATCCTTTGGGTTCTTATATCTCCCTTCATATATTTGGTATGACTTCATTGTCCTTTTCTTCCATGTGGGAAAGTTTACATTTTGATAGATTCATATGAAGTCATAAAGATACTTACTTGAGTAGATGCTTTTCTTCTTCCATCAGCTTCCTTGTTGATAATGATGAAGATGATGGCAGGAACTCCCTCTTAGATTGATTTCAAAGTAGGTGATCTTGGATCCTTGATGATCAAGGATTACTTCATAATAAAGATGTCTTCAATAGTGTTGGGTGGTGCTTCCAACAATGTCCTCAATATCGAGAATCTTTGATGTCAAAGATTACCTCCTCGATGAATGGATTTTTTGCATAAGGTTGAAAGTCTTCTTGAGATGGCTTGAGGATATCCTTGTAAGCTGACTTGACTTTTCAATGTAGACTTTGACTTTTGCTTGATGCTTTCTAGAAAAATGAATTTTGATCCTTGAGTGTCTTCTTGTCAAACTGATTTGATTCTCCACCCAAACTTTGATTTTTGCTTCCTAGAGTGTCTCTTTGTCAAGTAGCCCTTGAGTTCAGCACCTTAGCTCTAATTCCATGTTGAGATTTTGTAGGGCTAGTGATTAATTCAAAATTCTCTTCTTGATAATTACTTGTCAGGTGACTTGAGCTACTTATGTCTTTCCTCCGTTAGCTTATTAAATCTTTCATCAAGTCAATTATCAAAAGACACAAGACACAAGAATTAGGTTAGGCTCCTAGAGCCAGGGCAAAACCTCTCCCTCTTGGAGAGGAAAACCCACGAGAAATTCCTCTTATAGATTTCAGATGACAAGTACCATGACCCAGAATTAGACCCTTGACCTATTTATGCATCCAAGACCTTGTCCTTACTTCTTTGATGTCCTTCAATGTTGATCCTTCCAAGTTGCACCGTTCTGCACCAGTACTTCCTTCAGTTGAATCTTCAGTTGCTTGAGATTTATATATAGGTTCTTTCTTTCACTTTCCGACTGCTTCTTCTTTGCAGACCACTATCCCAACAACTTTACTTTAGATCAGTTTGCAAACGCACTTCAAGATGATCTCATATTCATGTTCATGAACTAGGACAGATCCGCACTTCCATACTCAGTTTGATCCCCACCTTAACACAGGAACGTTGCCCCTTGTATGCTGCATTGTCCTGAAGCTTGTCAAAAATCCGCACTGAAACTTCGACCAAAATTCTACACTTAAACTCGTCCTGTAATCCGCACTATACCCTGTCCAAAAGATCCGCACTGCAACTTCTGTAGCTAAATTTGCATTGCTGCTCCTGCAGCTAAATCCGCACTGCAGCTCCTGCAACTAAATCCGTATTGCAGCTCCTGAGGTGACCACAAATCTATCTTCAACTGATCCGCAGAACTAGGGTATATATAAAGACAATCTCACTATCTTTACGTTGAACACCACTTAAGCTTGTAGGCCGACTTTAACACATCATAATATAGCTTAACTTGCAACATTCTTGGAGGGTTGAATGAGGCCATTCATTCATGATTTCTAGGACTAGGTCTTGGAGCATTTCTTAGACTAGGTCTTTCATATATATCTGACACTTATTACATTTATACCTAGAAGACAAAAACCTAGTTAGACATCAAGAAGAAGTCTACTAACCTATAATAAACTCTTGCTCATGAAACCCATGAAGCAAGTACAAAATACATTTTATTATTTTTGTCTTCTACTTTACATAAATACATAATTACATAGTCAATATGAAGACCGACCTAGTTACACTTTTCAACATACTCTTCTTTTGAGAAATTCTTCAGATTAAGAATGATCAAGTACCATTATGAATACCTCCCTAGTTAAGAGGGAGTGTTGAAAAATGTAACTAGGTTCGGTCTTCATAATGACATGTGTAATTGTGATTTTATGTAATTGAAGCAAAGAAAAAAAATAAAATTATTATTATGCTTGTCTCATGGGTTTCATGAGCAAGGAATTTTATTTTAGTGATGGCTCCCATTGTGAGCCTTTAGGATTTGTCATCTAGTCATAAAAGTCAATATTAAGTCTATATCATGTATGAAGCACTCTTCTTGGGGCATTTACAATATGTGTGAGTCATTAAAAGAGTCAAAGAGACCCTCCAGACCAAGCTCAAGCTCCTCCAAGAAGTCGACCTCAAGATGATCTCCAAAAGGCATGTTGGCGTAATCTACAAGTCAAGTCGGGTTATATTCATGAGCAGATCACTATAAATAGGCAGCTCGACTCTCATTTCAGGGAAATATTTTCGGTGAAGATTTCAAGGAAGGAAATCCAAGAAGAGGTGAGAAAGAGTTCGATATAAGGGTCAATAACAGCCCTACATCCAAGCGAAGGAAAGAGATCAAGTTTGGAGGAAGATCGCAAATATTTCAGGACTTTTTTTTGGGCAAGGTCTGCCACATGTGCAACAAAAGATGAGAGCAAAAAAATCAGAATTGCAGAAGATAAGAATCTAAGTTAAGATCTCTATGTTGCATGACTCGCATGACTCATCACAATTTCCCTTTTGACTTAACGAGCCCTAGAAGCATGAAGAACATGCTTGACCTAGAAGACCAACAAACTGAAGCATGAAACATATGCTTAAAAAAGCTATTTTTCTTTATTATTTTGCTTATTACATAAAATATACATAATGACATGAGTACCAGGGTTGCGGAGGAGCACCCCCCCCCCTCCTCTCGATCCCACTCCCAAAACGCGCTCCGAGCGGGAGTGTTTTGGGAGCCCGCTCCCAAAAATGCTCCCGGATGGGAGCATTTTCAAGAACACACTCCCTGCGCTGTCAAAAGCAATCCTTAACCTTTCGGGAGCGTTGCAAGGAGCGCTCGGGAGCGAACACTCCCTCCTGAAAAAAATGCTCCCTGAGCGCTCTCTCCTTAAAAGAACGCTCCGAGAGCGCTTTTTTTAAGGAGGGAGCGTTCGCTCCCAACTTGCATTTTCGCGCAGAAAAGAAAAAAGTGGCCGACGACCGTGGAAAAGGAGGGAAGGGAGGGGAGGGGAAGAATATAAGCCCTCCCTCCCCATTTTATTTCTCATTTCAGAGAGAAGAGAGAAGAGAGCTTAGAGCAAGAAGAGAGGAGAAAGAGGAAGAAGAGAGGAGAGGAGAAGAGAAGAGAGGAAAGGAGAGGAGAGGAGAGGAGGCCTCTGCTTGGATCGAATCATCGAAGGACAAAGAGGTAGGACCCTAATCCCCAATGATCTAATTTTTTTCTGTGTTTTTAATTTGTTTAAACATAAAAATTTGATTTTTTTTTTCTATGTTTGATAAATTGATAATTAGCTTGTTGAAAAATGAAAAAAAAATGAATTTTTTTTTGCTATGTTGCATTTTCATTTGTTTAAAAATGAAAAAAATGAATTATTTTTATTTATATGTTGCATTTTAATTTCTTGAAAATTGAAAAATTGAATTTTTTTTTTCTATGTTGCATTTTTTCCGATTCCCATTTGCCATTCCTCCATTGTTTTGCAGGTAAAAAACTCGAAACTTGAAAGTTGAAACGTCATGGACATGGCTATATTTCTTGGCATTTTCTTCATGTTGGTTCTATTTTTTGTTATTATGGTGTTGGAGAGTAGGAGTAAGAGGCCCAATCAATCTGATGAGAGGTTAATGAGATCATAGTGACACCAACTAAAATTGACCAAACACCATTGCAGAAATATTTTACTAGGCCTGAAGCAGGGAAAGGGGGTAGAACAACTAAATTTATATGCCCCCATTGCAATACACCATACACGGGTTCAAACACCCATGCCAGAAGGCACCTTTTATTGATTTATGGTAGCATCAGATGTGCTCTAGTCTTGTTATCTTGTATATAGGCTAAGACACATGTATTCCATAATACCCAGAAAGGATTTTGGAAAATTCCACTTAGAAATAGTTTAATTAAATTAATTAATCGTTTTTTAATGTTTTCCTAAGTTTAAACTTAGGGGAACTGATTAATTAAAGGGTATTAATTAAACTATGTGTGAATCTTCTAGATAAAGTCATGGATCAACTCTCAGTTAATCTTAGCCCTTGATTATGATTTTATCTTGGTCATTGATGAGCCAGTGAAAGATTATAAAGGAGAGCTCGATGGGCATTTGTAAAACACATGAGACAGAGAAAGAATCTAGAGATCGATTTCTTCAGTCGAAGGAAGAATCGAAGTGATTCTCGATTGCAGAAAGGGGAAGGTGAAATCTCTAGGAGGGAGAGTTTCTGAAGCACAGAGAGTACAGGGAGAGAAGAGAGAAGGGAGCCACAGCAGCAACGCAGAGATAGCCAAGCAGCAGTTACGCTGGGCCAGCGCAGAGCAGCAGAAAACTCTAGTCTCACCCAGCAGTGAGCACTGAGGCAGTCACAACAAGTAGCAGCAGCAGTGATGCAGTGACAGCGTGGGGGACACAGTCACTGCGTAGAGATCACGCAGAGCTACTCAGTGTGGGTGCAGGTCAGTGCCAGAACTTCATGGTAAAGTGAGAATTGTCTCACAAGCCTATTCTCATTAGATTTCTTCAGGTGATTGATTGATAATTACAATCACACATTTGTACTCAGAATTGCTGCATAATAAAGAAACCCTCAGATCTGCTGCATCAATTTTCCCAAGTTGGATTTTTCCAAGGACAATAGTCCAAAAATAACAGTGTCTATGTGTGAATACTTGTGTTATTTCTTTCATGTTGTTTATTTATTGTGAAGTCTGCATCATATTTTATTTTGATATTTAACGCAGTGAAATGTTAAATAATTTTGTTGAGAATGCAATAGAAGAAATATAATCAGTCGCTGCAGTAGAATTCTACATGATAGAATTTTCACATGGTATCAGAGCTGTCAAATCCAAAGGAAGCAAGGTCAGAGAGGAGACTGCGCAAACCAAAAGCTTTAGAAGGGACGCAGCACAGATAAGTATGGCAAACTTAGATGTTTTATCCTCTAGGTTAGAAGAGGATTGTCCATGCTCGTCAAGTTCAGCATCTGCAAGAATATGGTATATTGATAGCGAGGTTTCAGCTCATATGACTAGAGTACGAGAATATTTCTCGAGCTATAGGGAAGAGCAGATGAACTTCCAAATCACTATGGGGAATAGCACGAAATGCACTCCAGTTGGGAGAGGAGCTGTAGTGTTTCAGACGAAAGCCAGAACCAATGTCAAGGTCATAGATGTACTACATGTGCCAGGGCTTGGGATGAATTTAATCTCAGTATCCCAGTTGCAGGACAAAGGGTATTACATACACTTTATCGGGAAGAAGGTATATGTCAAGCACCTAAGTTGGAAGCAAACAAGGCAGATCGGAGTTAGAAGCAACAGACTATATAGGTTACAGCTTGAATCTGCGATGGCACTAGTCAATGGTAATCTTGAAGACAAGAAAGGGTTGAACGAACTTTGGCATAGAAGAACGGGGCACTTGCAACATGGTGCATTGAAGATGCTCCGAGAAACAGTTGATGGGGTACCTGTTCTCAGCACGGAGCATGATGATGTATGTCGAGGATGTGTACTTGGGAAGTACGCTAAGGCATCCTTTCCCAGAAGTGAAAACCGAGCAACAAGCATATTAGGACTGATACACTCAGATATTTGTCGACCAATGTCCACTAACGCTCTCAAGGGTGGCAAATATTTTGTCACATTCATTGATGATCACTCCAGGAAGACCTGGATCTACTTCCTGAAGACTAAAGATAAAGTCTTTGAAAAGTTCAAAGAATTCAAGGCTCTTGTTGAAAATATGATGGGGAAGAAAATCAAGACATTACGTTCAGATAATGGTGGAGAATACATACATGGAGACTTCACAGATTTCTGCGCAAAGGAGGGCATCAGGAGGGAGTGGACTGCACCATACAATACCAAACAGAATGGTGTGGAAGAACGAAAAAACAGGACAATCGTAGGTGCAGCCAAGGCCATGTTATTCGACCTTGATTTGCCCAGATATTTATGGGTTGAAGCATGCAACATGACAGTGTACATCCA
Source organism: Pinus albicaulis (assembly GCA_034641835.2). Taxonomy (NCBI): domain Eukaryota; kingdom Viridiplantae; phylum Streptophyta; class Pinopsida; order Pinales; family Pinaceae; genus Pinus; species Pinus albicaulis. The sequence goes on from CM076578.1 coordinate 655,698,672, forward strand.
GAACAGGACTCCTCATTGAGCATTGAGGAAAAATACTCCTGAAGAGGTTTTCACAGGGAACAAAACCGAAGGTAGGGCACCTTCGGATATTTGGTAGCATAGCATATTGTCATGTACCAAGCGAGAAGAGAAGCAAGCTTGATCAAACTACAGAAAGGGGGTATCTTGTAGGATACAGTGAAACCTCCAAGGCATATAGGATCCATATTCCTAGCAGTAGGAAGTTTGTGATAAGACACGATGTTAAGTTCATGGAGGATAAAGCTTTTCAGAAATCGCGTGATATGCCGGCAGAGGATCAAACTGCAGAAGTTCCCTTGGTCCAAGAGCAACAGGGGCACCAAGAAGAACAGACAGCAAGACTGACTTTGGTACCTAGTACAGGGACTAACGTTTTCACAGAAGAAGATCGGGAGGATACTCAGTCTAAGGAATAGCTAGATCAGGAGGAAGAGTTGAGAGAGCAACCTTCCACCAGTGGTCGGATCAGCAGGGAAGCTCAGCAGATACTGAGGGACGCAGAAAACTTTATTGGGACTCCCAGGAATGGAAAAAGACAACGTAGACATCCTAACATGTACCAGGCCTTGGTTGCTCAGGTAGAGGAACCTTCTAGCTTCCAGGAAGCTATTCAGCACCAGGTATGGGTAGATGCCATGATAGAGGAGTATGCTTCTATCATGACAAATGATGTCTGGGAAGTTGTGCCCAGACCTCAGAGCAGATCAGTTGTTGGATCACGATGGATCTACAAGATCAAATATGCTGCAGATGGTAGCATAGAGAAATATAAGGCAGGATTCGTGGCAAAAGGGTATGCTCAGAAGGAAGGCATTGACTATGAAGAGACCTTCGCACCAGTTGCCAGATATACCTCCATCTGGACTGTCGTATCCTTAGTAGCGCAAATGGGATGGGAGATTCATCAAATGGATGTCAAGACAACGTTCTTGAATGGAGCGATTGAGGAAGAGGTATATATTGAACAGCCAGAGGATTTTGAGACTCATGAAAGGAAGTCTCATGTATGCAGATTGAAGAAAGCCATGTACGCGCTCAAGTAGGCTCCGAGAGCATGGTATCGTCAAATAGAAAGCTATTTGCAAAAGATGGGGTTTGTCAAGAGTGACGCGGATCCCAATCTTTACTATTTGCTGGTAGAGGATGAGCCATTGGTATTAGTACTATATGTAGATGATTTGTTTCTCGTTGGATCATCTAGGCTCATCAAGGATTGCAAACGGAATCTAGAAGTTGAATTCAACATGAAGGATTTGGGGTTGCTGTTAGGATATTCCGACACATAGGAAATAGTTAAGAATAACTTAGTCTAGTGTAGAGTTAGGTGAAGTGTGTTTCTTTACCATGTACATTTGTAACTTATAATCTGACGGTCACGATTTGTAGTGATCTGACGGTTATCTCTCTCCTAGGTATTAACGACATTTGATCTGTGGCTTAACACCTGATTGGTCCATGATCTCTATTTAAAGAGCATGGAGGGTCATTTTTCTGCTAACCGTTTATGAGAGAAACATATGTAACATTTCTTTTATATTAATAAATTTCCTGAAGTGGCCGCGTTGGCTTAGGCCGTGAATTGTTTCCCTCTTCGAGGGTTTTAACCACATGATAATATTGGTGTACTGATTTGTGATCTGTTTGTGAGCGGTGACCTTTGGTTCTTGATCTACGGAACTTACCCTATAAATTCCTACATGGTATTGGAGCTATTTTGAGGGCCGCATCCATTGTTGATCCAAAAACAAAGCCGGTTTGACTGCATGCCACTGCCGTTTTGTAGATCTACTATTTCTGAACTTTTTCGGGCCTGGAGAACTGCTCTGTTGTGTCCAGAGCATCTGTTACAATGAGAAACGCCTTTCGCTTCATGTGAAAAGGTTTTCGGTTGCCCAAGTTATTTCAGTTTAGATCTAGAGGCATAAAGTATATGTTTTGCAATTATATTTGTTAATAGTTCTACTTATTTCGGTTCCCTCTGTTTATTTCCGTTTTTTAGGTTTTATTTATTTGCCGGATCTATACCCTCTTCTCTGTGTATGCTCTTTGCTCTACGCTGTGTGCGATCTCGACAAATCAAAAACAGAAAGAAGGGATTTTTTTTACTACGTATGCTCTTTCCCCGGGTCTTTGTGCTATCTCAGGAAATCAGAAATAGTAAAAATAGATAGTTGTCGGTAAGGCTAATCGAAAATCTAACATTCTGCCGTAAGGCTTGCATTCCTTTGTTTGCTTGGTTTTGTGTGCAGGAAAAAGCACGCACACGGAAGAACAATTGACAACAAAACGAATTAAAGAGAGTCTTTTTTCTTAAAAATTTGTTTGGAAATTTGACCTGCGTTAGTTCGAAATTGCTCTAAGTAAAGGCACACTAACGCGACTCTGTGCTCTTGACTTGTGCGTTATAACGCGCTCCCTGCTCTTGACTTGTGCGTTAGTAACGCTGAGGATCCTCTAAAACAGAGCATTAGCACAGTAGAGTAACGCTCCACTTGACTCATTTTTTCAAAAAGGCATAACTTCATCCGAAAGCCGTTTCTCGAGCCGTTTTTTTTTAATCGACCTAATTTTTTGAGATATTTCCATTGGAGCAGTTAGTTTCAGCTTTTCTCAGCTTCAGTTTTTTAAAATGGAAAGTGCATGCCCGATTATTCTTAATAGCACCAATTATTTCCAATGGCTACCTCACATGGTAGATATACTTAGAAGTAAAGGGCTTTATAGAATAGCCACAAGACAAGAAACTAAACCTTCCGATGATGATAAAGTCGCTAAATGGGAAAATAAACAAGATCAAGCAAGAGGGTTGATAGGAATGTCCATTGCTCAAGATCTTTGATTTCATATCCTTGACATTAACACCCCTCATGAAGCCTTGGACAAGCTAAATACTGTCTTTGGCATTCAAAATCAAATCAGGGCCCACCAGCTTGAAAATGAGTTGCTTACTTTGGATCCCAATAATTTCTCCTCTATTGAAGATTTTTTGTCCAAATTCAAGACCCTTAGACTTCTTTTAAAAGGGTGTAAAGTCAAAAAGGAAGATGGTAGCCTCATCTATTGCATTCTTGCTAAGCTTGGCCCTGCATACTCTGTATTTGTTTACGCCTTCCATTCCACTAGAGAAGCAATCATCTCTTCAAGAACCACCTACAAGAATCCCTCTTTTGATACCTTTTGTGATTCTTTGATAAGAGAACAAGAAAAACTCTTACACCTTGGTCTTATCACTCCTGCAAACGCTTCTAAGAAAGCCTTAGCAACCCAACAGCAATCATATCAAAAGAATCCCAAGAAGCAGTATCCTAAAAAATATGGTCCAAAACCAAACAAGGGTCCTAAGCAATTTCAACCGCAAACTGAAAAAGAAACTCACCAAAATGATAAGGCAAATAAAAACAAAGGGAAGAAGACCGATAGACATTGCAACTTTTGTAATCGTGATGGCCATATAGAGTCCAAATGTTTTAAAAAGATGGAAGCCTTAGAAGCAGCAATGAAGAAGCACAACATCAATTTGGAGCACTCTTCACCTTCATCTTCAGGAATGGCTCTTTCTACTTGTGGTTGTCAAGCATCAACATCTGGTTATGCATTAAATGTATCTTCCTCTTCTCATTCTCATGAGTGGCTCATTGATTCTGGAGCTTCTTATGACATGGCCAAAAGTAAAGCCATGTTTTCTTCTTTAAATGATTGTAACACCAAACATATTTATGTTGGTGATGATAGATTGCAGGATCTGGAACCATTCATCTCGATAATGGTCAGTTTAATGATGTACTATGTGTTCCTACCTTATCATGCAACCTTCTATCTGTTTATCAAATAACTCATTCAAGTGAAGGGAAAATAGTAGAATTCTCAGCTCATGATGTTGTAATCAAGGACCTCAAAGATCCTAGACATATTTTAGCTACTGGCATTACTGATGATTCCACAAGGTTGTATAAGTTTGACAACTTTGGGTCATCATGTCTTCCCTCCTTTTTTGTTGCTCATAATGATGAAGTGAGCAAACTTTGGCATGAGCGATTTGGTCATTTAAACTATCGCTCTCTTCAAACTCTATGTAAGGAAAATATGGTGACGAGTCTTCCTATGGTATCTTGTCGAGATGGTGTTTGCTTCGGATGTGTACTCGGAAAACATCATCGGGATAGTTTTGACAAACGTGCCGCTTGCAACGCTTCAGCCCCTTTGCAGCTTGTGCACAGTGATTTATGTGGTCCACTTCCTGTTGTTTCTTTGTCTGGTTGCAAGTACTTCTTAACTTTCATTGATGATTTTTCCAGACGCAATAGGATATACTTCTTAAAACTCAAGAGTGAAGTTTTTAACATGTTCTTGGCCTTTAAGACCTTTGTTGAGAAACAATCTGGACATCAAATTCTTAAGTTAAGATCAGACAATGGAGGAGAATATGTTAACAATAAATTTATCAACTTCTGCACTGAGCATGGCACTCAATTGCAACATATTGTTCCATATACTCCACAACAAAATGGTGTAGCTGAAAGGAAGAATCAGACCTTAAAAGAAATGGCTAAATGTATGCTTCAATCTAAAGGACTTGGTCTCAATTTTTGGGCAGAAGCCATTAATTGTGCAAATTACAAGTAAATCGCACTCCTACTAAGGTTTTAAAGAATATAACTCTAGAAGAAGCTTGGAGCTCAATCAAACTAGATGCAAGTTATTTTCGTGTTTTTGGAAGTGATGCTTGGGCCCATATTCCAGATGCAAAACATAAATCCTTAGAACCTAAGAGTGAAAAATGCATTTTTGTTGGATATTCTGAAGAAGTCAAAGGATATAGACTTCTTCAACCAAAATCCAAAAATATAATCATTAGAAGAGATGTCAAATTTGATGAAAATATATCGGCCTGCGAGCCTAGTTCGGCAGGTGTGCCACCTTTGACCTACGAGCCTGATTCGGCATATGTGCCACCTCTCTCTCTCTCTCTTCTATTTTTAATAGCATTCCTTCTAGTTCAGATGATGACAGCGAGGCTGACAATCCTGCACCTCTTGAAATTATTCCTTACTCCACAGCTTCCAATATGGGTTCACTCTACTTGGGATGCAGCAGGTTCTCCTGCAGGTGACCCTGCAGATCGACAACGTACTCGTTCTCAGTTCGAAAGAGCCTCTTCCTTATTAGCTCAAGTTCCAAAAAATCCTGATCCAGAAACCTTTGAAGAAGCCTCCGGTCATCCAAATTGGGATGAAGCTATGAATGAAGAATATCATTCCTTATTGGTGAACGATACTTGGGATCCTGTTCCTCTTCCAAAAGGAAGAAAACTTGTTAGATGCAGATGGGTTTACAAAACAAAGTTTGGACCAGATGGAAAAGTGGATAGACATAAAGCTCGTCTTGTTGCTAAAGGATTTTCACAAGTTGAAAGCATTGACTATACTGAAACCTTCTCCCCTATTGCCAAAATGAATTCTATCTGCCTTGTTCTTTCCCTTGTTGCCTCCTTTAAATGGGAAGTCCATCAGATGGATGTTAAATCCGCCTTCTTACATGGAGATTTACATAAAGAAATCTAAATGGAACAACCCCCTGGCTTTATCCAAAATGACTCTAGCCTTGTTTGCCGCCTTAGGAAGTCTCTTTATGGTCTCAAACAAGCTCCTTGGGCTTGGTATGCCAAAATGGATAGATTTCTTTTGGATAATGGCTTTTCTAGGTGTCATTCTGACAACACTGTCTACACCAAGAAAGTGGGTAAGTCCTTCACCATCCTTGTTCTTTATGTTGATGATCTTATCTTTACTGGTAGTGATCCAAACCATATAAACCATGTGAAGTCTAGCCTCAAAGAAGTTTGAAATGATTGTGACTTTAAAGACACTTGCATTATTTCCTTGGTCTTCAAGTTTTGCAATCCAAGGAAGGGATTACCCTCTCAAATTCGTATGCCTCCGTGATCTTCTACACCACTTTCACATAGAAGACTCCGTAAGCGCCCCTTTCTCCCTTCACTGAGTCAAGCTTTCACTACTGTAATACCCCTGCTGATGCTACCTTATACCGTCAACTTGTTGGTAAACTTCAGATCTAACCCATACTTGTCCCCGACTCCTTCCTTGTTGTTGGTCTTGTCGCCATGTATGCACCAACCTCATGAAAGTCACTGAAAGCAATTAAAAGAATACTGGATATAACTGGTATTGCTTCAATTCTCGGATTCATTACAAACAAAGAGACTCTATTGTTGACTTGATTGGTTTTACTAATTCTAATTGGGCCGCACTAATGATCGAAAGTCTACTGTCGGATATGTATTCACTCTTGGTTCAGGACCTATTACTTGGTCTTGTAAGAAACAAAGTGCCATCTCCCTTTCTTCAGCAAAAGTAGAGTATCGTGGTGTAGTTGAAGCCAGCAAGGAAGCCATGTGGCTTCGTCAGATCCTGTCTGAATTTCGTTTTCATCAGTAGCATCCAACTACACTTTGGTGTGATAATTAGAGTGCCATTCAGCTATGTAAAGATCCAATTCAGCATCAACATATGAAACACATTGAACTCCACATACACTTCATCAGAAAGCTCATTCATGATCGTGTTCTTGAAGTGCAGTACTGTCCAACCAATGACCAAGTAGCCGATATTTTTACAAAGGCTCTCACAGAAGCGAAGTTTACCAAACTTTGCTCCATGATTGGAGTTCAGGAAAGTTGTCATTAAGGGGGGATAGGCTCTAATGCCTCCTTCCTTCTCCTATTGTGTCACTTTTGTAAATCCTTTAATCCTATCCCAATTTGTTCTTAAGGGGGGTCCTTCTCCTATTGTGTCACTTTTGTAAATCCTTTAATCCTATCCCAATTTGTTCTTAAGGGGGGATGTTAGGATATTTCGACACATAGGAAATAGGCTCCTATTGTGTCACTTTTGTAAATCCTTCAATCCTATCCCAAGTTGTTCTTAAGGGGGGATGTTAGGATATTCCGACACATAGGAAATAGTTAAGAATAACTTAGCCTAGTGTAGAGTACCTAAGTGTGTTTCTTTACCATGTACATTTGTAACTTATAATCCGACGGTTATCTCTCTCCTCTGTATTAACGACACTTGATTTGTGGCTTAACACCTGATTGGTCCATGATCTCTATTTAAAGAGCATGGAGGGTCATTTTTTTGCTAACCGTTTATGAGAGAAACATATGTAACATTTCTTTTTATATTAATAAATTGCCTGAAGTGGCGGCATTGGCTCAAGCCACGAACTGTTTCCCTCTTCGAGAGTTTTAACCACATGATAATACTGGTGTACTGATTTGTGATCTATTTGTGAGCGGTGACCTTTGGTTCTTGATCTACAGAACTTACCCTGTAAATTCCTACAGTTGATGCATTACTTCCTAGGATTGGAAATCTGTCAGAAGAATGGAGATATCTTCATGGAGCAAGAGAGGTATGCCTTGGAAATTTTGAAGAGGTTCAGAATGCAGGATTGCAGGCCCATGGCCACACCCATGATCACCAATTTGAAAATGATAGATGCATCAGAAGACACAGAAGTAGACCCCACCTTATACAGACAGCTCATCGGGTCATTGATGTATATAGTAAACACCAGACCAGACATTTGCTTTGTTGTCAACACTCTTAGTCAGTTCATGGTGGAACCCAAAAGAGTGCATTGGGCAGCAGCAAGTCACGTCCTGAGGTATGTACGAGGAACAGTCGGATTTGGTATAAGGTATGGCCAAGGAGAGGATGTCAGACTTAGTGGATTCACAGACGCAGATTGGGCAGGAAGCTCAGTGGACAGGAAAAGTACCTATGGGTATTGCTTCAGCGTTGGATCAGGAATGGTGTCCTAATGCAGCAGGAAACAGAAGTCAGTAGCATTGAGCATAGCTGAAGCAGAGTACATGGCAGCTAGTACAGCTACATGTGAAACTTCTTGTGAGTGTATTCAGGAGCAGGATGGAGCTGACTAGCGTTCACTGTGACAATCAAAGTTGTATCAAACTCTCTGAAAATCCAGTATTTAATGATCGGTCCAAACATATTGACTTCAGGTGTCATTTTATCAGAGACTGTGTTCAGCGTGGGGCAGTACAACTCCAGTACATTCCCACAGGAGAACAAACAGCAGATATACTCACTAAGGCTCTCGGGAGGATTAAGTTCACTTAGTTCAAAGAACAATTGGGTATGACTGAAAATCCATTCAAGTAGTCAATGGATCTTTAGCGCAGTTGAAAGAGGGAGTTGCAGTACAGTAGCAATTGGCAGCAGCATGCAGAGTCAATAGCAATATAATGGTTGTGCAGTATTGGTGAGCAGCATCAACAGCACAACAGGAGATGTTACAGAAGTTAGAGCAGCACATAGAGTTGTATTGCTAGAGCACTTTCCTCGCTAAGAGGGACTATTGATTTATGGTAGCATCGGATGTGCTCTAGCCTTGTGATCTTGTATATAGGCTAAGACACATGTATTCCATAATACCCAGAAAAATTTTTGGAAAATTCCACTTAGAGATAGTTTAATTAAATTATTTAATAGTATTTTAATGTTTTCCTAAGTTTAAACTTAGGGAAACTGATTAATTAAAGGGTATTAATTAAACTAAGTGTGAATCTTCTAGATAAAGTCATGGATCAACTCTCAGTTAATCTTATCCTTTGATTATGATTTAATCTTGGTGGTTGATGAGTCAGTGAAATATTATAAAGGTGAGCTCGATGGGCATTTGGAAAACATATGAGACGGAGAAAGAATCTAGAGATCGATTTCTTTAGTCGAAGGAAGAATCGAAGTGGTTCTCGATTGCAGAGAGGGGAAGGTGAAATCTCTAAGAGGGAGAGTTTCTGAAGCACAGAGAGTACAGGGAGAGAAGAGAGAAGGGAGCCACAGCAGCAGTAGCACAAAGATAGCCAAGCAACAGTTACGTTGGGCTAGCGCAGAGCAGCAGAGGGAGTTTCGATTGCAGTTAGAGAGGCAGCTGAGGATTCATCCAGTATCCGGACGACATTTCTGGAAGGGTAGAAAACTCTAGTCTCACCCAACAGTGAGCACCGAGGCAGTCACGACAAGCAGCAGCAGCAGTGATACAGTGGCAGCGTGGAGGATGCAGTCACTGTACAGAGATCACACAGAGCTACTCAGTGTGGGTGCAGGTCAGTGCTAGAACTTCGTGGTAAAGTGAGAATTGTCTCACTAGCCTATTCTCATCAGATTTCTTCGAGTGATTGATTAATAATTACAATCACACATTTGTACTCAAAATTCCTGCATAATAAAGAAACCCTCAGATCTATTGCACCGGTTTTCTCGAGTTGGGTTTTCTCGGGGACAATCGTCCAAAAATAACGGTGTCTATGTGTGAATACTTGTGTTATTTCTTTCATGTTTTCATTTATCGTGAAGTCTGCAGCATATTTTATTTTGATATTTAACATAGTGAAATGTTAAATAATTGTGTTGAGAATGCAATAGAAGAAATATAATCAGTAGTTGCGTTAAAATTCTTCATTATAGAATTTTCACACCTTTGTGGGAAAAGGCCATGGGATGAAGATAAAAATATAGGAATCAAAACTTGTGTAACTGTGTCAGCAACAGATAGAGCCAAATACATAAGGGAGGAGGAAGAAGCCCAATACAAATCTAAAAGATCTAAGGGTTTCATTGAATCTCATGCACCATCACAACATGGACAAAGAAGTCCATCAACTTCCACCCATGGCAGTGGATTTGGAGGCACACCTGGACCAAACATCTCTTTAAGGCGTAGAACAATATCCGATTTCCTTGACGAAGGGTCCAAGAGTGATGTGGATTCAAAAAAAATTTGATTTCTCTATGCATATGGGTTACCATTCAATGTTCTTCGCTCACCATATTGGCATGAAATGGTTTCTGCCATTAATGATGTTGCCAAAGGATACAAGAGCCCTGGGTATGACAAGGCTAGAATCGTGGGCCTTGATCATGAAAAAGCAAAAATAACTCATTCTTTGAGTAGAATGACAAGTTCTTGGAATGAGCAAGGGGTGTCCATTGTATCTGATGGATGGACAAATGTAAAAGGCAAGCCATTGATAAGTGTTCTTGTTGTGTCTGTTAGTGGTGCAATATTCCTTTCATCATATGATTATTCAGATAAATTCAAGACCAGCATCAACATTGCAGAGTCATTACTTGAAACAATTGAACGTATTGGACCATACAATGTCATCCAAGTCATCACTGATAATGCTACTAATTGTAGGGCAACGAGAGAAATTGTTGAGGATAAATACCCCAACATATTTTGGTCTAGGTGTTTGGTTCACACAATGAACCTTTTGATGCATGATATAACTAAAAACAAACAACCTCAATACAGATGGCTTGGTGATTTGTATAAGAGAGGAAAAAAATTATAAGATTTATTACAAATCATGGAAATACCCATGGTCTTTTCCACAGTCACTCAACATTGGAGTTGTTGAAGATAACAAAGACTAGATTTGCTAGCTAACACCTCACCTTCAGGCGCCTTTTGAAGGTAAGAGAGTCATTGGCTGCCATGGTATCAAGTCCACACTGGTAGGTATTAAAGGACAGGGCAACAACAACAGTTGACAGGCAAGGTTTTGAACAGGTGGAGGAGACCACTCTTGATCCTTTGTTTTGGGCATGTGTGGGAAATTTTGTATTTCACCAAGCCCATTTATAACATGATTCGTTTTGCAGATACAGATAAACCAGTGATTGGGGAGGTGTATGAGCAAATGGATAGCATGTTGAGGCAAATAAAAGATGTTGTTAAGAACAAAGATCCAAACTTGTATTCAATGATTCACAATTGTGTGTGTGCACGGTGGAATACACTGAATGTTCCACTACATGCTTTGGCGTATATCCTTATGCCAAAATACTACTCTCCATCTTGGTTGGGCCAACTTGCACCTGGGGATGGGGTTAGGATCAAACCTCATACAGATCCCGAGGTACAAGAGGGATACATGAAAGCATTAGACAAGTTGGTTCCTGAAAGGAAGGAGTGTGCTAATTTGTGCCTTGAATTAGGCAGATACTTCAGTTGCACTAGCTTGTTTGGTTCTTTTCATGCAATGGAAGATAGGGACAGGTTTGATGCTCTCACATGGTGGGATACATATGGCGGCATGGGACTTTTGCCAAAATTGGAAAAAAAAGTTCTCTCACAGGTTGTAAATACTTCCTCTGTAGAGAGGTGTTGGAGCACCTACAGCTTCATCCATAATGTGAGAAGAAACAGACTCAACGAAAACCGAACAGAAATCTTGGTTTATGTGCACTACAACTTGAGGTTGTTGAGTCATTATTGTGATTGGGCTAATGAGGATCTTTCATATAAAATTTGGGAAAACAACACAGAGGATGATAATTTGGAGGACGGCACTATACATTTGGAAGAATTGGGAGTAGAACTTTTGAGAGATGAGGATGAAGCAGCAGCATGCATGCCATCGCCACACCCACCATCCAGTAGTAGTGTCAGTGCCAGTGTTCGAGTTGCGACTATTATTCCTTTGCTACCTCCACCTACATCCTCACGTGGAGGGCATGGGGCTTCTAGTCATGGTCGTGGTACTTCCAGTTCCCGCGAGAAGGCTGCTAGAAGACCACCATTGCCACGAGCTGCTCATAAATTAGACATTCTCGTGGCAAGAGGCCAAACAATAGATGAAATAGATTTACAGTTTACTAGTCTTTTCTGTTTTCTAGTAGTTTTTAACTTTTTGTAACTGTTGAAACTTGACTCTTTCATATTTAATGGAAGATATTTTTTGCAAACAATATATGACAATTTAAGTTTGAAGTTTGAAACTTTGAAGTTGGCAGTTATAACTTATAAGTTTATAAGTCATTATGAATTATGAATATGATGCTTCATGAAAATTGAAAGTTGTTTCATTTCGTTTCATTTTATAACATTTCATTTCATGTTAAATATTCTTTGTTGTAATGGTTACACTTAGCTTACAGGTACAACTATGGTGATCAATGAATCAATGATGATAAATGTTATATATTGAATTCTGAAAGCTTGAAACTTTAAGATTGATGAATCATGAGACTCGAGAGTCAATATGTTGTATGTTTCTAACTTATGGATATGGTTGATGAAGATTATAACTTCTAGATGATTGATGTTATATGGTTCAATCTATGTTTTTATGTTTTTTATGTCTAATTCATCATTCTACATGCTTTTGTTGACATATATGCATCAAAATATAAAAATATATATATATTTTAAAAAACGTTCCTCGAAACACTCTCAAACCGAGAGCTTTTGAAAATGGCGCTCCCGCTCTCGCTTTGTGTAGTAGGGGTAGCATCGGATGTGCTCTAGCTCCCAAAATTTGTGGAGGGACAGGAGTACACCTGATCTACAAGACCCAGAAAGGGATTTGGGAAATTTCATCTAGTTTGGGAGATATTTAATTACTTAATTATTTTAATGTATTTCCTAAGTCTAAACTTAGGAAAATTAAACAATTAAAGTTAATTATATTAAACATGTGATAAAATTGTCTTAAGTCACATGGATCAAGCTTTCTTTTAATCTTAGCCATTGATTCAAGATCTGATCATGATCGTTGCTTTCCCAACGAGAAAAGTATAAAGGAAAGGCTTGGGGTCATTTGATGAGATACACAGAGGCAGAGCACTAAAGCTACGCTAAGATTCTAGGGCAGGGTTTGCTGATAATTCTCAGAAATGTTTCAACTGCAGACAGGGAAGTTTAGGGAAAGAGGATGGTCTAATCCCAGTGTCTAGAATCAGCAAGAGGCAGAAAGCAGCTTCCAGAGGCAACGCAGAGAAGTAGGAGTAGCAGCAGCAGTAGAGAGGGCAGCAGTTGCGCAACGTAGGGGCAGCTTCAGCGACGCAGGTGCTACGCAGTCTTTCCCCGGACAGCGTTAGGCAACAGGAGACCCTCAGGGGTTACACAGAGTCCCTCAAGGGCAACGTAGGATCTGCGTCACCCATTCTGGGGTTACGCAGCCCTCTCCAAGCCAGCAAAGAGGGACGCAGAGGCTGAAAAGGCTGACACAGGGGCTTCAAGGGCAGCACTGGGGTTTTTAGGGCCAAGATCTGGCTGAGTACCGTAAATCCCATTTGAGGGTGTGGATCAGTCAATATTTTGGCTTCAGAACAGCAGGTGAGTTAGAAATCTATATTTTCTCTGTCGGGTTTTCCAGATCTGAAACCCAGATTTGTTGTATTCAGAAATACTGTTAATAATAAAACCCTCCAGCAGCCTGCAGACCGATTTTCCCGCATTGGGTTTTTCCGAGGACTATTGTCCAAAAAATCCTTGTGTCACTTTGTCTATGTGTGCATGTACTTTTTCTAGATCTGAATCAATGAAAGTTTGTTATGTGTTTTGCTTCGATTTTAATCGGAATCTTCAGCTTAATAACTTAATTAAGTAGGAGAAGCATAACAAGATCTAACAGTAGATTTCTGAAGCAGACAAGATCAGCCGAATTGAAGCTCGTTCTCATGAAGTTGGTTAGAAGCTTTGAAGATTGATGTTGGTCTAGATATGCTAAAGATGGACCCGTGATTTATGTGTAAGAGGGAGCTTCTTTTGAGGTATGAACCTGGTGATATCCTTGGCACGACGGACTGCATGTCCATCAATATCCTCCTGATGAATGAGTTGAAGAAGCTGCAAGACTCTGATATTTGTTGGATTTGATTATGGTCTACTAGATTCTACTATGGTTGTTGATGTTTGCTTTTGTGAGAAGCCACTTATTATTTGTTGGATTTGATTATGGTTTGTTGTTGCTAATGTTTTCTTCTGAAAGAAGCCCCTGCTGAAGTTAGATGAACAACTGAATGTTGTTGTTTGCTAAAATGTTTGAAATCCACCATGGCTACATTATTGATGATGAACTGGTTGTTGATGTTTCTGTGAAGAAAATGGAATGACTAAGAATCCCCTTAAAGAGGGAGCATTGATTACATAGCATCATGGTTAGACTATCTCATGTAGGTTGTGTGTTGTGAGACATTGTTGTCCGGGCGATGTGTTGATGATTCCTCCTGTAAGTTGTGTGTCGTGAGACATTGTTGTCCAAGAGATGTGCTAATGGATTCCTCCCGTAGGCTGTGTGTCGGGAGACAATGTTGTACGAGAGATGTATTGATTGATTCCTCCCATAGGCTATGTGCCGAGAGACAATGTTTTCCGAGAGATGCATTGATGGATTCCTCCTATAGGTTGTGTGCCAAGAGACATTGTTGTCTGAGAGATGTATAGATGGATTCCTCTCGTAGGCTGTGTGTCGAGAGACATTGTTGTCTGGGAGATGCATTAATGGATTCCTCTCGTTGGTTGTGTGCCGAGAGACATTGTTGTCTAGGAGATGTATAGATGGATTCCTCTCATAGGTTGTGTGTCGAGAGACATTGTTGTCCGAGAGATGTAATTATAGATTCCTCCAGTAGGTTGTGTGTCGAGAGACATTGTTGTCTAGTAGATGTATTGATGGATTCCTCCCATAAATGGTGTGCCAAGAGACCTTGTGGTCCAGGAGATGCTTTGTTGGTTCCTACCTTAGGCTGTGTTCCATGAGACCTCGTAGTCGAGGAGATGGTTTGAGATGGATGTTATGTATCTTTCCTTATGATGAATTCGAGAGAGAGAAACTTGGATTGTGTCCTCTTCCTTAGGTTGTGGGTCGTGAGACCTATAGATTGGTCAGGAAGATTGATTTTGAGAGAGAACGAAAAACTACCACACTAGCTAAGAGGGAGTGTTGAAATATATTGTAGCTTCGGTCGACATTTTTCATGAATACACAAAGAAGAAATTGATTATTGGACACCTACAGTTGGCTCAAACAAGTCTTGCAAATCAGCTCCTTGAAAGGTCATCAAATCAGCCCTATTAGGGCTAATTAGCCCTCACTTGAAGCCTAATTATATGAGGTCGTTAACATTTATTTTTTCCACCATCAAGCAATCAATTCAGTCTACAATCAATAAGAAATCCAGACCTCTATTACAGGCATGTATCCACACATGCAAAGGGTAAAAAGGAAGTCTATTACAACTACGTTAACCAAATTTCTTGGACTGAAGTTGTGCATATTTTGTCTTGGGTATTTTGCTTCTATTTGGGCTACCATCTTGTGTCATCATCAGTGGTAACTATAGTGAGAATTTCGGCCTCCTTTCACTGTGATTATGGGCCTAAGTTTTGGCCTCCTTGTAGACGTTATTCATTGGACAGAAATAGAATCTCTCTCCTCTTTATGAACAGACTTTGATTGGGTAACTCATTATTGAAAATTTGGGTTTTGTTGGAACACAATGATGTACTATTGATGGAAAGAATCTCTCTCTTACAAGGAAAGAATTTTTGGGTTTTCCCTATGTGGGGTTTTGCCCTAGTTGTGAGCCTAATATTGGCACCTCTTGCATCTTGATTATTGTCTATTGTTCATTGTCTACTGTGATCTCTACGTCTCTTGTTGAAGATTTACTAGTTGAAGTTTTTCAAGTATAGCTACTTGTTGATTAAAGGATAAAGAAGGAATTGTTTGAATCAATAGAAGTAGTTACCAAATTGTGAAAAACTATTCTAGTCTTTGCATCTTTATAATTTCAACACCTAAGAGGGAGATGAAGGCACAAAGTGTACTATTGGATGAAGTGAAGGAAAATTTGATCCCTCACTTGTCCAAGAAGATGTCAGCCAAGGAGATGTTTGATGCTTTGGTGGGTCTATATTAGAGCAAGATAGCTAATAGAAAAATGATGTTGAGGGACAAGTTTCAATCCACACAAATGACCAAATCTGACTCAAGGACAAGTTATCTAATGAAGATCACTCAAATTTTTGATCAACTTGCCACAATGTGCAAAAGAGTGGGGAAGTAGACTTAGTGAACGTGGTGCTAAAGAGCTTCCTAGATATGTGGGATATTTTTGTCAAAGGAATATGTGCTCAGTAGAATCAACCCTCATTTGATAGAGGCTATGAGATGATTGCATCCAAGAGGAGATAAGGGACAGTCAAAAGCCAAGGTTAGCAAGCAGGAAGGAGACGAGGACATGCCTCTTGTCAGTAAGATAGTGAAGAGTAAAGGAAAAGATTTGAGCAGGAGTGAGGAGTGAGGAGTCAGCCTCACAACCAAAGGAGGAGGACTTGACAAAGGTCAAGCGTTTTTCATGCCATAAGACATTATGCTTCACATTGTTAAGAGAGAAAGAAGGGCGGGCATGGTGCGCAGTCAAGTGTAGTTGCATATGTAGAAGCTCAGGTGGAAGAGTTTTCCAAGAAGTTTGAAACTGAATTCTCACTTGTTTCCTACCTTTTCTCGAGCACCATACCAACTGATGCATGGATATTGGAAAGTGGAGCCACACGACATATGACAGTAGCACGAGAGCTATTTGAAACCCTCACAAAGTGGGACTCAAAGTTGCAAGTGGAGTTTGGTGTTGATCCCAAACATGTAAGGAAGGGAGTTGGAACAATGATATTCCAGCTTGAGTCGGGAAGCATGCTGGAAGTGAAGGACATGCTATGGGTGCCAAAACCCAGGAGAAGCTTTCTCTCAGTCTCTATGATAGAGAAGAAGGGATTTGCTGTAGCATTCTACGATGGATAGACATTGATCAGACCCATGGGATCTAGCTCTAACGATGGCCATGCCATGGGAGTTAGAGAGGGAAATCTGTATATGCTAAAGGGCGGGAAATTTGTATATGCTAAAGGGCCAACCTATTCGAGCAATGGCGAGAAGTAGTAGGACAATGACAGAGAACAAGAAGCAAGAAGCTCCAAAGGTTGACCAGTTCAGAGGGAGTTAGCATTCAAGTTCAAGTGGGGCGGAGCAGTCAACAAATCCTTCCAAATCTATCAAGAAGGTCAATATGAAATGACCTGACAAGATGTTCAGGAGCAAGAGGCTTCTAAAAACAAGTCCAAAGCAAGTAGGTCTAAGAGGATGATTCTGAACCAACTAGTAAGGAAGGCTTCCAGTTCAAAAGGGGTAGCCATGGCAGTGGATGAAGTTCTAGGATCGAAGCCAATTCCAGGTGGCAGAAGCAATGTTGAAAACATCGGGATCAGCAAAAAATCAACGAGGGTCTAAAAAAAACTTCTTGGAAACATCGACAAAAATCAAAAACTAAGACAAACATTAAAAATTACAATATATATACGTTTTTTTTTCAAAATTTTAAACATATAAAGCAATAACTTCATGTGAATACAATGGCACATAAATATGGAGACAACACTAATATATATGATGTAGTGGATGCCAAATAAAAAAAGAAACATCAAATCAATATTGAATCTTCAACCCTGATGGTTGTCCAATGAAGGACTCAAAGATGGAGAAATGAAATATTACACATACAAAAATGAAATATAGACAAAGATTCAAATCTCTTTAGAACTTAGAAACAAAAACATTCACAATTTTACATGATGATACAAATGCAGTCATACAACTAGTGCATATAACCAAATAGCACCAAGTGCAATCCATCTCTAAACCACAAATACATCAATAAAGAGGCTCTAAATGGCCTCTAGAGTCCAAAAAAGATCAATATAACAAATAACTACATACCATCAAAATCATTGCCTATATAGGGATCCTCATCATCAATATCACCCTTTAACCATTAAAATAAGATAGAAAAACTTAAAATGTCAAATCGAAATTTTGTTTGAGTGATGGGTACATTTTTAGTAGGGTCATGCAAAAGGAGTTCAACAATCACTGCCACCAACATTGAGGTATATAGAGGGCTTGGTGCTCTTGATTAAATGCTAGTTCCATACACTCATGCATGACAAAATCGAATGGAATCCCCCAAATCCTAAAATCTTGAAAATTATTAAGTCTATTGAATTTTCAGTGGGATCTAAAATTCTACTTTCTCCATATGAAATCCAATTAGGTCAAAACCACTCCCAAACATCCTGAAACAATTAATAGTAATGATAAAAAATTAAGCTCGCGATTATTTTGTAAACCACACAAAATATTAGAAAAAATCATGTTTTTCAAGTAAACTATAAAATGTTTATTTTTAGGAAAAAATCATGATTTTTTCAGGCTGAAAAATCAATTGGGCAAAATATTGTGTGATCCAGATTTATGAAGGAACGAAATGAAATACAGATTTCAATAAAAAAATAGAAAAACAATGAAACAAAACTTCAATTTATAAATAGCAACTGCTGAAAATTGTTGACATGCAGAAAAGAAACAAAATAGCTCAAACGGCAGTAGCTTATCTTTGAGAAGAGATGTGACAGCTACATGCCTATGGCCTATAGTGTCCCATTCCCCAAAAAACGTCATCTAAGGCCTCAAAACAGCTTTGGAAGTTCAAGACCCGAAAAACTACTAAAAATAGAAAGTATGTTGGAAAATACGAAACTAAAAGGAAACAATTTTGGGAGTCCTCCAAGTGGAATAGGCGGGTGGCCTCCAATATTCACCTGGATCAGTCCTCCCCCCTTAGGAAGCAATGGTCCCCATTGCATTGAGTGCCTCCATGAGATGGGGATACCTTTGTTGAACTTGATCTCTAGTGAGCCAGTTGCCTTGGTGCAAGATTTGGTCAGCTTTGACAACCCGATACAGTTGGATGCTCTATTGTTCAGTGTTCTTAATTTGTGTGTTCATGATCCGATTAGTCGTGGTCTATTCAATGCAATCTAGGTTGAGCTTTGTTGGTGTCAGCGGCTCAGCAATGTCTAACATGTCAAGAAATGGCAGAAAGTATGGCCGAAGGCAGTCCACATTGAATATTGGGTGCAGGCGAAGGAATGGGGTAATACTTAGCTCGAAAGCATTGTTTCCCGTGTTGAAGAATGTAACTAGGTTCAGTCTTCATTATTAATATATTTGTCAAAAAGAATTTATTATTATTTAATTGACTTATTAAACCATGGGTTTCATGCTTGGGTCAATTATAGGTCAAGCCTCCATTGTAGGCTTTAAGTTGATGTCAAAATCATTTAATGTTTGGTCAAAGACTCCTCCATCAAGTCATCCTCTTCAGCAAAGTCATCAACTCGGCCTCTTCATCAAAGTCTACAAGTTGACTTCCCAAAATATATTCATGTTGGCCTAGTACAATGACACAGCTCTTCAAGATTGCATGTCAGCTCATTCATGATGGATGAACCACTATATATACCAGTCTAAGCTCCTCGCATTACCTCACCTCAGAAACTCGGACAATCGCAAAGACAGGTTCGAATAACAATTACAGAGACAAGTATTTCAGTGAAGGAGCTTGGATGGGTGAACTTAACTTCGGTGCTATTACAGTAAGTAAGCTTCAGCACTATCACAGGCTCGATGTTACCACACTGACCAAAAGTAACCATAGTTTTGACACTAGTTTTCAGTGTTATCATATATATGGTTTGGTGCTATTACATGGAGATATTTTCGGTGCAATCACATTGATAAACGTTCAGTATCATCACAACAAGGAGATCTCTCGGTCATTACAGTTCGGTATTACCACAGGTTCAGTGCCACCTCAGCATGAAGATTTCAGTGCCATCACAGTAAAGGTTTTAATGTCACCACAGAGATAAGATCTCGATGTCATGACAGTGATGAGGTTTCGATGGAATCACAGTGAGGAAATCTTAGTGTCATGACAAACATAAGGATGATGTCTTTATGCTAACACAGTGGAAGGAAGAACAAACAAGGATGACTTGATGGAGGAAGTCTCTAGTCTGGGGTCTTGGTCGTCTCATCTTGAATCCACTGAAGGAAGAATTTTGATAGAGTTTTCCCCAAAGAGTGGGGTTTTGTCCTGGTAGCATGCCTACTTCTTGTGTCCTCTTCTATTTGTTGCTTGGCATTAGTCTTGATGATAAGAAAAGATAAATCAAAAGAACTAATAATAATAACGAAACATCACAAGATAATGTCATAATAAGAGAAATCGTCTAACTGCCACCTGCTTGGATTACTCAACATGGTATCAGAGCTAAGGTTATGATCAAAGGAAGTTTGAAGATCACTTGGGTGCATTTGTATTGAAGATCAGTTGAGTGTGTTTGCAACTCGGACATTTCTGGAATTAAGGTTCTGAGGTATCTTAGCTTAAGCGCTCAGTCAAGAAGAGTCAAATGTTCAGTCTACCATTGTCTCAGTATAAACACAGTTTCGATATATCACAGTGATGCAAATTCTTAGTATGGCTTAGTGAAGTAGGATTTCGGTATCCACAGTAAAGGAATTTGGATTAACATTTCAGAGAAAAGGTCTCGGTGATGAAGAAGGCCTCGTTACTACCACAGACAGAAGAAGAAGGGTCTCGGTGCTAACTCAGTCACCATGTCAACACAGTCTCGGTGCTACTTCTGTTCAGTGCTATTACAATGGCCTCAATTCAGTGCTATCACATGACCACGGTGACCTCAACTCGGTGATATTTCATTGATGTTAATGCAGTGAATAAGACTAGGTTCTATCACAGTAGTATAAGTCTCGGTGCTATGAATACATTTCAGTATTGTTACAGTGGTGCCTATCACAAAGAATAAGTCTTGGTAAAATTACAGTGATGCCTATCATAATAAGAATCACCACAGTGGTACCTGTCATGGTCATAAGGAGAATTCAGGCTCAAGTAATATGTGTTCGAAGTACTGATATAAATAAGATTTGAGGCATTGCTATGGTTATTGACATATGTAATATCAAAACAATGAAGTAGTATATTATGCCTTCCACTCATTGAAGAAATAGAACTTGGCACAACTGCCTGTAGAGATATATCAAGCGTCTTAGATGATAATACTAGCACAAGGAACCAGCTTGAAGGAAGCACTTTGAGGATCTGAGTATAAAGAACCAAGTAAGTATTGTTACTACAACAAGTCCAATAAGCTATCAAATCAGAGGTATGTAATCACAAGGTATGTATGTATATAAGCTTTTATTTTTTTCAATGATCCTTGTTTATAGCTAGTCTAGGGTAAAGATTGCAACATGCATCCTTATCTTCTGCAGATTACAAGTATTCTAGGAGGTCAAGTAGAAGTCCTTGATTGAAAGAAGGAATAACTTTTATAGGATTCCATCCTCCATGGTTATGTAGGAGATCTAACTTGAGAAATTAAATCATGTTCATGGTATCACGTGTTTTGCTTGAAAGCATGTATTACAGGTATTAAAGACCATGGCTTACACTTCAAGGAATTCCTACAAGGTTTGTCAAGAAACATCTCTAGGTATGTCTTAGACCATACATCTTATAAAAATTCTCTTCATATTATTTTGAAATTTGTATTACTAACATTGTTATGTCTAGCTATCCTGAATCTTAAAGATTCTTGTTTGGGATGATTTATCATCTGCTAAATCTACCCACCTTCAATCTTTGATTGTTTGTATAAAAGAATCCTAAAAGGGTTCTCTAGAAAAACCCTAACCTAAGGGTATGCTAATAATGTGTGAAACCCTAAAACTACTTAGGGTTATTGATGGAGAAATCACTAATGATTTGTTGATGATGTCATGTTTGGGGTTTTGGTAAGATCATGGAAACCCTAACTTGTTAGGGTTGAAATGGTGTTGTCTAAAATCCCGAACCTTTGAAGTTTTGGTAGAGAAGGGTTTGCTATGGTATGAATTGAAATCCTAAATTCTTAGGTTTTGGTTGAGTTTATAAGAAATACTCTTGTTATATCTTTATAGTAAGGTCCTAGGAATGAATCCCTAGGTATGTGTTCATTTGGTTGAAACCCTAGCTTGGTCTAGGTTGATATATGTCTAATGTATTAATATTATCTGACATATGATGTGCTTATGCTTGATAATGATTTCCTAGATATATGTGTTGACATATTCATTAATGGTCATAAGTCCTAGGGTTTGGAAACAAGCTCTAGTCAAAGTTTGAAATTCTAGGATGATATTGTTTTGGAAATCTAGGGTTTTGCAGCTAAACCCTAGTAGTAGTTAAAATTCTCTAGTATAAAATCAATATGATGTTTGTTGAGAATTTGTAGATGGAAAATCTAGGGTTTACATTGAACCCTAGTAGAAGCTATTCATGTTGATCAAGTTGTGATTGTTTTTGGTTGTTAAAGCTCATGTATGAAATCTAGGGTTTACATGAAATCCTAATGGGAAGTCTAAAATGTGAATTTTGAAAGTTATTAGATACTTTTCTTTTCTTTTGAATTATTTCTAGGAACCATTATATACTTGTCATCTGACATCTTAATTGAGTTGCTGATGTGATTTAGGGTTTGTAACAAAACCTGAGCTAAAGGTTGAAGTATTGAAGTATAGTCTCTTGCTAATAAAATTCTAATGCTTCCGCTACTATAAGATTTTGTTATGACTAACTTCATGCTTCTATAGATTTAGTTGTACTTGCTATCTAAGATGTGCAGGTACATGATAGTCAAGATAATGAAGACGTTTGTAAGAGAAGTTGATATGATAAGCATGATAAGAAGGATGGAAGCCATGAAAGATTCTCCAATACCGAAAGAAGAAGTTGATCTCCCTAGATTAAGAGGGAGACTACATAGAAGAAAAACTCTCTGGTTAAGAGGGAGGGCCTAACATAGTTTTGATTGGAGAATGCAGGAAGTGTTGTTGCATGTGAAGTAGGAAAGGAAAGTGTATGACTGAGGAATCTTATGTCAAAGATTCGATTGGTAGTTTTACTAAGATGAGTTGAAAAGCAACATCGAGACCCCAAAGGTTTTTTTTTATGATGTATATTTGAAAGTGTATTACTGATTGGGGTTGTGTTTTTACCGGTGAATCTCTCGAAACATTGATAGCATGATGATTACCGATCAATTTGATAGGGAGAGATTTGTTGTTGA
This sequence comes from Pinus albicaulis, assembly GCA_034641835.2. NCBI lineage: Eukaryota > Viridiplantae > Streptophyta > Pinopsida > Pinales > Pinaceae > Pinus > Pinus albicaulis. Next base: position 655,721,562 of record CM076578.1, read on the forward strand.
GACTTTGCAAGTGAAGCATTGCCTTGGAGGACATCAGGTCGGCACTTTGTTTTCATGTCTGGTAGGGAGGGTGGCTTTGGGTGGATACGCACTTAGATCCCTGGATTGATGGTTAGTAAGTAGTCCCAATCGTACCTAGAGAGGTTGAAAGTTGTAGTCCATCTGAGTCCCACTTGGATAGATTTGCCTGGTCAGGAATCTAGTTTGTGGCATTGCGGTGCTTAAATTGTTGAGAGACCAAATGGATAGATTGCCCTAGTCAAGAACCTATTCCATGGCATTGCGGTGCCTAAACTTCTTCATAGATAAAGTGATATCTTCCATGTACCTCTTTGATTATATGTAAATATGAATACCTCCCTAGTTAAGAGGGAGTGTTGAAGAATGTAACTAGGTTCGGTCTTTATTATTAATATATTTGTCAAAAAGAATTTATTATTATTTTATTGACTTATTAGAGCATGGGTTTCATGCTTGGGTCAATTATAGGTCAAGCCTCCATTGTAGGTTTTAGGTTGTTATCAAAATCATTTGTTGTTTGGTCAAAGACTCCTCCATCAAGTCATCCTCTTCAGCAAAATCATCAACTCAGCATCTTCATCAAAGTCTACAAGTCGGCTTCCCTAAATATATTCATGTCAGCCTAGTACATTGACACACCTCTTCAAGATTGCATGTCGGCCCATTTATGATGGACGAACCACTATATATACCAGTCTAAGCTCCTCGCATTACCTCACCTCAGAAACTCAGACAATTGCAGAGGCAGGTTCGGATAACAATGGCAGAGACAAGTATTTCAGTGAAGGAGCTCAAATGGGTGATCTTAACTTCGGTGTTATTACAATAAGCAAACTTCAGCACTATCACAGGCTCGATGTTACGATAGTGACAAAAAGTAACCACAGTTTTGAGACTACTTTTCAGTGCAATCACATATATCGTTCAGTGTTATTACATGGAGATATTTTCGGTGCAATCACAGTGATAAAGGTTCGGTTTCATCACAGCAAGGAAACCTCTCAGTCATTATAGTTCAGTATTACCACAGGTTCAGTGCCACCTCAGCATGAAGATTTCGGTGTCATCACAGTAAAGGTTTTGGTGTCACCATAGTGATAAGATCTTGGTGTCATGACAGTGATGAGGTTTCGTTGGAATCACAGTGAGGAAATTTCAGTGTCATGACAGAGATAAAGATGATGTCTATATGCTAACACAGTGAAAAAAAGAACAAACAAGGATGACTTGATGGAGGAAGTCTCTAGTCTAGGGTCTTGGTCATGTCATCTTGAATCTACTGAAGGAAGGATTTTGACCGGGTTTTCCCCAAAGAGTGGGGTTTTTGCCTGGCAGCGTGCCTACATCTTGTGTCCTCTTTGTGAAAATTTTTGAAGGTTACTTTATGCAAAAGTCTACTATTAGATTTGGTTATACTTCTCCCACTTAAACAAGTTATTAATGCTGGAATCTTCAGATTACGTCGAAGTAAACACATAATATATTGTCACCGATTCAGATCTAAAACAGAAAAGTACATGCACAATAGACAAAGTGACACACAATATTTTATGGACAACTGTCCCTGGAAAAACCCAATGCGGGAAAAACCGATCTTCTGGTTGCTGGAGGGTTTATATTATTAATTAGTTTTCTGAATGAAGCAAATCTGGGCACCACACTGGTTGTGAAAATTCTACTGCAGCGTATTGGTTTATTTCCTCCTACTTGATTTAATTTATACAAGTTATTTCAAGAAATTAGATTCAGAAAATACCGAAAATAAACACAACTATAGCCTACACATGCAGATCATTTACTGAATAATTCACTCACGCAACAAAATGACACATGGATTTTTGATCGTAAGTCCCCGGAAAAACCCAAAGCGGGAAAATCGGTTCAGCAGATATGAGGGTTTTATTATTAAGTAGTTCTGAGTACAGCAAATCTGGGTTCCAACCTTGGAAATCCTGACAGAGAATAAAAGAAATAAAATCTGCAGCTAACCTGAAGATCTAGTGCCAAATATCTGACTGATCCACACCCTCAAACAGGATTTACAGGACTCAGCTCGAATCTGACCCTAGAAACCCTCAGCATTGTTTTTGAAGCCCTAGCTTTTCCCTGGAGGGACTACGTCAGCCTCTTCGTGGCTCTAGGAGGGCCTGCGTCACCCTAGGAGGGTCTACACTGCCCCTGTGCTGCCTCTGTTAGGCCAACGTCAGCCCAGCGTGACCCTAGCTGCCTCTGCGCTGTCCCTACTGCTATGTGTGGCTCTAAATCTCTCTGTGTTGTCCTTGTGGCTGCTCCTCTTGCCTCTTGCTGTCTCTTGGATCTTGGAATTAGATCATTCCCTCAGTCAATACTACCCCTCACTGCAGGAAGTTCCACTAGAAATTCTTAGCAAACTCGCCCTAGAATTCCAGATCTATTCCTCGGTTCTATAGAATTTTTGTGTGTTCAACTGACCCTCAAGCCTTTCTCTTATACTTTTTCGTTGAACCCTTCCACGGCCGAGATTAAATCATCCATCAATCACTGAGATTAAAAGACTGCTTGATCCATGTGACTTACGACAATTTCAACACGTGTTAATTAATTCACTTTAATTATTTTATTTTCCTAAGTTAGTCTTAGGAAATCCATTAAAAATAATTAATTATTTGAATAACTTGAACACAACTTGAAATTTCTCAAATCCATTTCTGGGTCTTGTAGATCAAGTGTACTCTAGTCCCTCCACAAAATTTGGGACCTAGAAAACAACTGATGCTACCCCAAATACACAAAATCTCAACACTCCCTCTTAGCATCAGAAGTGTGCTCTAGCAATACATCACACCATGCATTACAAGATCTTGAGTACTTCATTTGTGTTGTTGATGCTTGGCTTGTTGCCCTCCATCTACTGCACTGCTGCTCTCCGTATTGTTGCCCATGCCACTGCCATTGACACTGCAACATCTGTACTGCAGCTCCCTCTCAAATTGCTGCATCATGCTGCCTATAGCACTGCCACTGCTAACTGTTGCTCTGCAACTCAGTTGCTGAGAAGTAAGCAACCGAAAGACTCTACCCAACTGTTTGACAGACAATTCAAGTTGCCATGGGCCTCAACCACTGAAGCCTCCTAGATGCTGAATCACGTTGTCCTCCTGGAGACACTGTCATGCTGCAACACTGCACTGCGTGAGCTCAGCTTCTCTGTGCTGCTGAAGTCCCATCAGCGTCTCTGCACTGCTGCTGCCTCTGCATCACGTTGCTCAACTCTTCAGCTCTTCAGCTCCCTCTTGCTCTTCAATGTGGTCATCTACAACCATCTCCCGACTCATCCTGCTACTGTCTTAAGGCTCCCGTAGCTCGTATGTGATCCAAGAGTAGGGTTGACTCAAGGATCCCACCATCAAATATGGATACTCTAGATATCCATGTCACCCCACCTCTTCTCTCGAGGTGCATGAGAACTCATGGCTGCATCATCATCAGAGCCATCTTCATTTGTTGCTGCAACCTTGGAATCAGAAGCCCCTTTGTCCTTCTTCTTAGGGCAACTGCTAGCGAAATGACCAAGATCACCATAGTTAAAGCACCGAACCTTGGAAAGGTCCTTCTTCTTCTTCCCTTGCTTCCTTTCCCTTGATGCAAGGGCTGCATCCTCCTCTTCTTTCTTTACTTTAGTTGATCTGCTTCCTCCACTGTTGGATTGCTTCTTGGTGATCCTCCTGATCTCCTCTTGGTGGAGAATAGCCCACATATCTGCCTATGATGGTAATGTTGCCCTTCCTAGAATGCTCAGGACAAATGTTTCCCATTCTTCAGAGACAACATTTAGGACCGTCCTCACTAGGAGCCCTTCATCTGGATTAGCACCCATGCCAATCAGCTGGTCACGGATAGCTTGAAGTCTGAAGAGGAATGGATCTATCTCTTCACCCTTCATCATCTGGAACATACGCATCTGATTCTCAAGAAGCATTCTTCTTTGCACAAAACCTCTATGGTACATCACATCCAAAGTTGACCATATGTCATGTGTTGTATTCTTACCAGTCACATAAGGAATCATGTGATCCTTGACTCCGTCTATGATCAACCTCTTCGTTCGTGCTTGATTTTCTTCATATTTCTTGAGTGCATCTGCATCGGTTGGTACAGCAAGTGTCCTCTCTGCATGATCTTTGAGACCATACTCATCCAGAACTGACAGGATTCTGATCTTCCAGATAGCATAGTTGGACATGCCATCCTATCTATCTTGATCCCTCAATCCATATCGAGCCATGTTTGCTCAAATCTGAAGCAAATAGTACTTCTCCCTCTGGATCTGGGTTTCTTGGTGACTAGAAACCCTCTAGTAACTGCTTCTTTCTGCAAATTGACTTCCCTCTTGGAAATATTCTACCAAAACTCAAACGGACAATATTCTTTGATCCTCCTGATCGAATCTAAGATCTGTTTGGTTCAGATCTGCTGAATGACTGTCTTCCTCCCGCCTTTGTTGCCTTAGTTAGGCACAATTATGCACCTGCAGAATCTCTACCCCACCAGCACTGTTGAAGATCTGAAGCACTCCTTCCGGATCTTGACAAGATTCTTTCGCAACAGGAGAGGTGATTGGATAGCGTCTTCCTGGCTGGCCCGGCGCAGTCCCAGCGCTGCTCAGAAGTGGACTACATAACCCTAGACTAGGTGACGCAGTCCTTACGCTGCCCTGGGAAGGGTCTGCGTAAGCCTAGAGGCCTTCTGCAGCTTCAGCACTGTCTTCCTCTGGATCTGCATCCTCCTGTTGTCAAGATGCCCTTTCCGGATCTGCTGCTTCTTCGGCCACCCTACAGAAAAATTATTTTTTCAGGTGATTTTGCTGGAGATTCAGCTTGATCTGATATCGCTTTGATACCATGTGAAAATTCTATTGCAATGTATTGGTTTATTTCCTCCTACTTGATTTAATTTATACAAGTTATTTCCATAAATTAGATTCAGAAAATATCGAAAATAAAAACAACTACAGCCTACACATGCAGATCATTTACTAAATAATTCACTCATGCAACAAAGTGACACATGGATTTTTGGACATAAGTCCTCAGAGAAACCCAAAGCGGGAAAATTGGTTCAACAGATATGAGGGTTTTATTATTAAGTAGTTCTGAGTACAGCAAATCTGGGTTCCAACCTTGGAAATCCCGACAAAAAATATAAGATATAAAATCTACAGCTAAACTGAAGATCTAGTGCCAAATACCTGACTAATCCACACCCTCAAACGGGATTTACAAGACTCAGCCTGTATCTGACCCTAGAAACCCTCAGCGCTACTTTTGATGCCCCAATGTTGCCCTAGAGGGACTACGTCAGCGTCTGCGTGGCTCTAGGAGGACCTGCGTCACCCTAGGAGGGTCTATGTTGCCTTTGCATGGCCAGCGTTAGCCCAGCGTGGCCCTAGCTGTCCCTACCTCTCTGCATGGCTCTGAAGTCTCTCTGTGTTGTCCTTGAGGCTGCTCCTCTTGCCTCTTGCTGTCTCTTGGCTCTTGGAATCAGATCATTCTCTCAGCCAATACTACCCCTCACTACAAGAAGTTCCACTAGAAATTCTTAGCAAACCTGCCCTAGAATTCCAGAGTTATTCCTCAGTTCTACAAAATTTGTGTGTTCAACTGACCCTCAAGCCTTTCTCTTATACTTTTTTGTTGAACCCTTCAACGGTAGAGATTAAATCATCCATCAACGGCTGAGATTAAAAAACTGCTTGATCCATGTGACTTAAGACAATTTCAGCACATGTGTTAATTAATTCACTTTAATTATTTTATTTTCCTAAGTTAGACTTAGGAAATCCATTAAAAATAATTAATTATTTGAATAACTTGAACACGACTTGAAATTTCTCAAATCCATTTCTGGGTCTTGTAGATCAAGTGCACTCTAGTCCCTCCACAAAAATTGGGACCTAGAGCACAACTGATGCTACCCCAAATACACAAAATCTCCACACTGGTTAACTCGATAGAGAAAAATATAGATCTGCAGCTACCTTGTTGTTCTGAGACCAAAAGACTAACTGATCCACACCCTAAAACGAGATTTATAGACTCAGCCAATTTTTGGCCCTAGACACCTCAGTGTTGCCCCTAAAGCCCCCACGTTAGCCTTTCAGCCTCTACGTTGGCCTGTAGAGGGTTGTGTAACCCCATAATGGGTGACGCAGATCCTATGCTGCCTTAGAAGGGTCTCTGCATAACCCTAGTGGGTCCCCTGCTGCCCAGCGCTGCCCCAAAAGGGATTGCCTAGCACCTGCGTAGCTGAATCTGTCGTCTGTGTTGCGCAGCGGCTGCGTAACTGCTGTTGCTGCCTCTGCTTCTCTGCGCTACCTCTGGTTGCTGCTGTCTGCCTCTTGCTGATTCTAAGCACTAAGATCAGACCATCCCCTTAGCCTACACTACCCCTCTCTGTAGCTGAAACACTTTTGAAAATTCTTAGCAAACCCTACCCTAGAATTTCAGCTTAGTCTCAGTGCTCTGCCTCTATGTGTGTTCTCCAATTGACCCAAGCCTTTCCTTTATACTTTTCTCGTTGGGAAACCAATGGCCATGATTAGATCTTGAATTGATGGCTAAGATTAAAAGAAAGTTTGATCCGTGTGACTTAAGACAATTCCATCACATGTTTTAATTAATTACCTTTAATAATTTAATTTTCCTAAGTTAGACTTAGGGTCCTTAATTAAAATTATTAATTAATTAATTATCTCCCAAACTAAATGGAATTTCCCAAATCCTTTTCTAGGTCTTGGAGATCTGATGTACTCTAGTCCCTCCACAAAGTTTGGGAGCTAGAGCACATTCGATGCTACCCAAACACTCAAAGTCTCAACACTCTTCTATTTGTTGCTTGGCATTAGTCTTGATGATAAGAAAAGATAAATCAAAAGAACTAGTAATAATAACGAAAACATCACAAGATAATGTCATAATAAGAGAAATCGTCTAACTGCCACCTCCTTGGACTTCTTAACATCTCATGGCCTTGGTGATGGTGTAAGGCCCATATCAGAATGGTCGAAGTTTCTTATGGGCACTTTTTAGATCAGCAATTGTAGATAAAACATGAACTTAAGGATGATATGAAGACATCCAAGCACAAATATGAGACACTGAGAGTTAGGTCCAATGACCAGGGCAAACCCCACAAAGGGAAAACCCAAATGATTCTTCTTTTATTAGATTTCTTCAATTGTTCAGCAGAGTATAGAGAGAGAGAGAGAGAGAATGAATAAAGTCACCAAATTTTTATCAACTTGCAGCTGAAGTGCTATTTCTCTTTGCTTGAAGATCTCCTCCTTTTGATTAGATCTTGTCCTACACACTTGCTCTAGCTCTTCGTTTGCTCTCACTCTTCACTTGCTCTCACACTTCTCTTGCACACACTAAACTCTAGCTCTCCTTCACAATGAACATTTTACACTCAACTCTCACTCGGTCTTGCTTAAATAGATGAAAAAGGAGAGGAGTTACAAAATGAATTCACTCCTTGAGCCTGTTGAAATTTGGTACCGGAGGACAGGTGGTTCCCTAAGGCTTTGATCTTTGGCCTAGGGAAAAGTGTCCAAAAGAATTTAATTTTTCTCCTAAAGTGACTTTATAAGTTTTATAAAGTCAAATCTAATTTAAAAGTGACTTTATGTGCTAAAGTTACTAAAGTCTAATTTTAAAGTGACTTTAATAAAGTCAATGTAAAATTAGAAAGGAAAAGTGACTTTGGAAATAAATGACTAAGTGGGTCTTTATTAAAGTGGGGTGAATTAAAAAATAGAAAGTGAGATTTAAATGAGCATTTAATCTCAGCCCTAGATCTCAATCTATCTCAGCCATTGGATTTAGGGATTCCCCAAAAGTCACTTAGGGTTAGGTTAAATGAGGAAAAGGAGGAAAAGGTCATTCATTCTTTCATGAGCAGATTGAGAGAAGGAGAGCAAGAGAGCAAGGGAGATTTCCGGGCAGTGAGGAGAAGGAGGCAGCAGCTTGGCACACATTCCAAGGCAGCATTTCAGCAAGACTGTATAGCTGAGTTAGCACAGTGAAAGGCAAATTTTTTTTGGGCACGCTTTTCTAGAAAGGGAGGTCGTACAGCAAGTTTGGCACAGAAATCGAGGCAGCAGAAAGCTGGTTTAGTTGGCACGAATTTCGAGGCAGGCCGTACAACAAGTGGTTGTCCTCTTGCATGGAAATCGAGGCTGATTCCGTACAGCAAAGTTCTGTTGTGTTTTTGGCACAAAAATCGAGATTTTGGACAGCAGCATTTATTGTTGTTTGCACAGATTTTGAGGAGGCCATACAGATGCATTTATTGCAGATTTCTGGGCACGAAAATCGAGGAGGACGTATAGCATTTATTGTTGTTCTGTTTTTGCTGTTTGCACATTTTCCGAGGCGGTGGTTAAGCATGGAAAACGAGATAAGTTGTAAAGTCTGTTTGCTGATTTTTTTGCTGAATATTTCTCTCACTGTAAAAAGCATTTTCCAGAAATAAGAAGGAGCTTTCGAACTGGTTTTCCCCAAGAGTTGTAGGGGGTTTTTCCAGGGTCACATTGACCAAAAATCACTGTGTTTAAATGTGTTGAATGGCTGTTTGCATCTGCGGATTTTTATTTCTGTATTTTCAGCTTTCTATAATTTTTTCCAGAATTTGTGTTTTCAGCAAAATTTATTTTCCAGCTTGTTAAATGTATGGATATGGGAAAGGGCATTTAACTATTTTGGAGTAATAAGGTGAAACTGAAAACCGGGGTGGGAAACTAGAATTTTCTACATGGTATCAGAGGTTGAGTGCTGAAGGGCAGTTTGGGACAGCAAGGAGGAAATTTACAGCCTGCTGATTTTTCACTCAGAAAATTCCAGCACGCTGATTTTTCACAAACAGCAGATTTTTACCTTTACTACAACAGTGTTATTTTTCAGTTTTAGGACAACTGTTTGTATGTGCTGATATTTATTTCTGCATTTTCCAGCATTCTGTATTATTTCCAGAATTTGTGTTTTCAGCAAAATTTATTTTTCAGTTGTTGAATGTATGGATATGGGAAAGGGCATTTAACTATTTTGGAGAAATAAGGTGAAACTGAAAACCGGGGTGGGAAAAACAAGAAATTTCTACATGGTATCGGAGCTTGAGTGCTGAAGTGCAGTTTGGGACAGCAAGGAGAAAAATACAGCCTGCTGATTTTTCACTCAGAAAATTCCAGCAAGCTGATTTTTTCACAAACAGAATTTTTACCTTTACTACAGCAGTGCTATTTTTCAGTTTTTAGGACAGCAGGATGTCATTGGGATTGAGGGTGGAGGATAGGTTGGATGGGCATACCAATTACAGTGTTTGGAAGGAGAGAATGCAGAGTATCTTTGAGGAGGCGGAAGTCTGGGACATAATGGTGCATACCGCACAGAACCCTGTAAATGTGTCTACTGATGCTACTCAGTTGGCAGCATATAATAAAAAAAACAACAAGGGTAAGAGACTGATTCTAGACGGAATCAAAGACCATTGCATTCCTCATGTGAGAGGAAAGAGAAATGCTCATGAGATGTGGACAGCATTGACCAACCTCTACCAGAGTACCAATGAAAACCGAAAAATGGTCTTGAAGGAGAAGCTGAAGAACATTAAGATGGGTAAGACTGATAGTGCAGCTGGATATCTCACAAAGATTACTAATGTGAGAGATGAGTTGGCAGCGATTGGAGAGGTCATTCCACCCACTGAGTTGGTGCGGATTGCAGTGAATGGCCTCCCCAGTTCATGGATGAACTTTGTTGATGGGGTTTGTGCACATGAGACCCTTCCCACATGGGAGAGGTTTTGGGATGATTGCATTCAGACAGAGATCAGGAAAGGTCAGCTTGGGGCAGCCAAGCCAGTTGAGCAGGATGAGGATGTAGCACTGTTGGCAGGACGCAAGAAAGGCAAAGGGAAGAAGCAGGCTTCCACAAGCAATGGTGGGGGCAAAGGTAAAGGTAAGCAGGGTAACACACAGAAGGACTATTCCAAGGTGAAGCGTTGGAATTGTCAGAAGATGGGACACTATGCAGTTCTGTGTCCGGAGAAGAAGAAGAAGAAGGAGAAGAACCAGAGCATGGCAGCTTTAGCAGAGGTTGAGGACTTTGCAAATCGTTTTGACCGGGAATTTGGGTTCACTGCGTGTGAGTCCTCTAGTGCGGGATCATCTGCCATAGAGGTTCAGAGGGAGCATGCATTTCCCTCGATTAGCGGAGCATCTTCGGGTATCTGGTATGTGGACAGTGGGGCTTCATGTCACATGACAAGAGTCCGTGAGTACTTCTCAGAGCTTTCAGAGAGTGGCACTGATATAGAGGTAGTACTCGGTGATGACAGAGTTGTTAGAGCAGTCGGTGTGGGAACACTAACATTTCATAGGGAACCCAAACCTCCCTTGAAGGTGTCCGATGTTCTTTATGTGCCAGGGATGAGGAAGAACCTCATATCCGTCTCGACTTTGGAGGATAGAGGATATGAGATACTGTTTAGGGGAGGACAGGTGCTGATATATCCTAGGGGCGCTCCAGCTGATTCAGCTAGAGTGATAGGTGTATGCCATGCAAAGGTGTACAAGTTTGCATTTCAGCCCCTTTTGGCATTGAGCAGTAGTACCAACAGTAGAGCTAGCAGTTCTGAGCTGTGTGAGATTTGGCACCGCAGGATGGGGCATATGTATCATGGAGCCTTGAGGACCTTGCGGGAGATCACTACAGGTGTGCCAAATTTCAGTACTGATCACTTTGATACTTGCAGAGGATGTGCGATGGGCAAGTTTGCCAAATCCCCTTTTCCCAGCAGTGACAGCAGAGCGACTGGGATACTTGATTTGATTCATTCCGATGTGAGCGGTCGGATGTCTCATGTTTCCTTGAGTGGATATGAGTACTATGTGTTATTCATTGATGATCACTCCAGGAGGACCTGGATTTATTTCTTGAAGACCAAGAGTGAGATCTTCAAGCGGTTTCAGGAGTTCAGAGCTCTTGTGGAGACACAGACAGGTCGGAAGATCAAGTCCCTGAGGTCAGACAATGGAGGAGAGTTGCAAAATTTGGACAACTAGGTCCAAACTCCATGTTGTGATGCTCAGATTAAGTGGCTAATATTTTTGATGGATTCCTCTTTCGGAGAGGTGTAAAATCCATATAAAATATATCTTAATCCGATGAGCAGAACATTTATTTTGAATTTATTATTTATAATAAATTATATGTGCAGGTCGGCCTTAAGGTTTCACACCCCCAGCAGATGTGTCACACACCCCAATGATGGATATAAATACAAGCAAAGTTGGAGAGCATTTCACCACAACTCAACACACATCTTCTTCTCTCATCTGATTTAGTACGAGCTCCTTGGAGGACGAGTTCAGCCCACACGTGTGAAGAAGGAGGACGAATCTGTACGGCTGAGCTGAAGGACGAATTTCTGCAGCTAAGGTTTTGCTGGAAGTTTGACCAGCGTTGACTTTGGTCAACGCATGGTCCGAAAGGGCTGAAAATTGTTGGGAAGTTCGATTTTGGAAGGCCGTACTGTTTGGCACAGAAATCAAGGTCAAAGGGTTGACCAAACTGCTGCTGCGTTGACTTTTAGCTTGCTGCCCTGCGTTGACTTTTCTGGACAGCGTTGACTTTTTGAGTTGACTTGGGTTGACTCGGTTGCTGATTGGAGGACTGTTGTGACACATTCTGGGTTGGCTGACCAAGGAGACTTTGCTGGTTGAAGCATCCTGTTGACCGCCGTAACGCACCACCACATTTTTCTGTTTCTGGTTTGTCTTCTATAAGATCCACTTATATGTTCTATCAGCATTTTACTTAACTATTTGTGTGATTGCCGTAAGAAAAGTAAAGTTGCTTCAAGCATAGAACATCTACAAAAATTTACATGGTTTCAGAGCTGAGGTGAAGACAAGCCCTATCTTTAGCAATCACCATCGGAAGAAATGGGTTCCACAAGTTTTGAATTCAAGGAGAATGACAAGCTGACTGGAAGGGATGACTTTCATGCCTGGAAGATGATATTAGATCTCAAATTGGAAGACCATGATCTCTTGGATCATGTGCTGGGTAAGATTCAAGAACCTCCATCCAATGCTACCGCTGCTGTTAGAAACAAGTATAAAAAGGGAGAGATCAAAGAAAAGCTGATGATCAGGGAATCCATACATAAGAGTCTGGTTGCCTATATATCTGAACTAGGCACATCCAAGGAGATGTATGATAAATTGATCCTTATGTTCAAAGTAAACAATGTGAACCAAGTGCTATTCCTCAAGAATAAGTTGAAGAATATGAAGAAGGGCCGAGATGAGTCTATTCAAACTTACTTTCTGAAATTGACCGAAACAAGGAACAACCTGCTGGCTATTGGGGAGACAATAGCTGATCGTGAGATGGTTCTCACCGCACTTGGAGGACTCCCATATGAATGGAAAGTATTCACAACTACCATTCTCAATAATAATACCATTCCTAACTTTGATGAGCTTTTGTCTAGATGTATGCAAGAAGAAACAAGGATGAAGGAATTCGATAATGACAGAAATGCTGCCTATGGTGCTCATTCTCGAAAGAAGAACTCTGGTGGTTCCAAGGACAAAGGAAGAACAAGGACTCAAGAAAAGAAGGGTAAGTGTTTCACTTGCCATAGGCCTGGTCACTATTGCTAGAGAATGCCCCTTCAAGAAGGATTCTCCCGATAGTGATGATAACAACAACAATCGAAGGAATGGGAATCGAAGAAACGACAAATCCAAAGGAAAGAGGAAGGCTCACTTTGGTGGAAACAATCAACCTTCTAAAAGGTCTAGGAACACCAGGTATGAGGAGTCTAATGCTGTTGATAAAAGAAATGAGTATATTCTTGTATCTGCTCTCTCTACTACATCTCCGCCCGACACTATGGATGTCTGGCTAATCGATAGTGGTGCCTCAAGACACATCACCGGATTCAAGGGAGCACTCTCTGACATGGTTGAAAGGGATACTAATCTAGAAATTATCCTTGGGGATAATGCCACATATCCCGTGAAAGGGACAGGGACTGTGACCCTCCACTTGTCTCAAGGACAAGTCCCACGTTTGCAAGATGTACTCTATGTACCTAAATTGAAGAAGAACCTTGTGTCTGTATCAGCCATGGAAGACAAAGGGTTCAATGTAACATTCTCTAATGGAAAGGTGCTCATGTGGAAGGAGAGCTTCAAGGAAGCTATCTCGATTGGTTTTAGAGTTGGTACACTCTACCAGGTTGGAGGGAGTCCGCTGGGAGCAATGACTTGTGATACTATCCGACAAACCGAACTATGGCACCGGAGATTTGGACACCTTCATTACAAGGCCCTTCCCGAAGCAAGGAAGGTGGTGACAGGGATGCCTGACTTTGGAAATAATCATGAAGGTGTATGTAAGGGTTGTGCCGAAGGAAAGCATACAAGGGGACCTTTCCCCTCAAGTGTCACAAAGACATCTGATATTTTGCAACTGGTCCATTCTGATCTATTTGGTATGTTGCCCATGACATCCCTGGGAGGATGTTCCTACTACATGACATTCACTGATGACTTCTCTCGCAAAACCTGGATATACTTCTTGAAGAAGAAGGATGAGGCTTTCATGTGGTTCCGTACCTTCAAAGCCTTGGTGGAAAATATGACCGGAAAGAAGATCAATATTTTGAGGACTGACAATGGCACTGAATATGAGTCAAATGAGTTCAAAGACTTTTGCAAAGAAGCTGGCATTAAGAGGGAGACTACCACTGCATATACCCCTGAGCAGAATGGTGTTGTTGAACGCAAGAATAGGACTATTGTGGAAGCTGCCCGTGCCATGCTATGTGACCAGGGTCTACCGAAGTTTCTGTGGGGAGAAGCTGCAAATACTGCTGTGTATATTCAAAACCGATGCCCTCATTCCGCTCTAGACTCCAAAACTCCCGAAGAGGTTTTCACTGGTAAGAAACCTGATGTCTCACATTTTAGAATTTTTGGATGTCCCGTTTATTTTCATGTGCCGAAAGAAAAGAGAAGCAAGCTGGATGCTTTTGGGAAGAAAGGAATGTTTGTGGGCTACAGTGAGACTTCTAAGGCCTATAGAGTCTATGTACCTGGTCAAAGGGAAGTAGAGATATGCCATGATGTCACTTTTGACGAAGATGCTTCCCTGAAGAAAGTAGTAGATCTTCCAAGATCCGAAGAAAATCATGAAGAAAGGCCTGGAAATCAAGAAGAACCGCAGGATGAGACAATGCCTGATATTGAAGGACCCATGGACCCTATTGATCCATCTCCTTCACTGGGAAAGAGACCATCATGGCTCAGGGACACCCTCGAAGATGCTGAGGGTCATGCTGCCCCAAGGGGGACATTCCGAGAAAGCAAGAAGCCGTGTAGATACCAAGGGTATCTAGTTGCCATGAGTACTATTGTACAATCTGAACCTGGATCTTTTGAGGAAGCCGTAAAGCATCAAGTCTGGAAGGATGCTATGCACGAAGAATATGAGTCCATAATGAAGAATGATGTCCGGGATGTGGTCCCGAGACCGAAGGACAAATCTGTTGTCACCGCAAAATGGCTCTACAAGATCAAACATGGATCTGATGGGAGTGCTGAAAAGTTCAAGGCAAGGTTTGTTGCTCGTGGCTTCTCTCAAAAGGAAGGAATTGACTATGATGACATATTTGCACCTGTGGCACGATATACCACCATCCGATCAATCATAGCCCTTGCTGCTACACAAGGATGGAGTCTTCATCAGATGGATGTCAAGACCGCTTTTCCGCATGGTGCAATAAAGGAAGAGGTGTATGTAGAACAACCTCTGGGATTTGAAGTTCAAGATCGAGACACTTATGTCTGCAGGTTGAAGAAAGCCCTCTATGGGTTAAAGCAAGCACCCAGAGCTTGGTACGAGAGGATGGATAGTTACTTGATGAAGTTGGGCTTCACTCGAAGTAATGCTAATCCGAACCTTTACTTCAAGGTTGTGCAGGGGAAGCCTCTCATTCTAGTGCTGTATGTGGACGACCTCTTCCTGACAGGTGCTGACCCTCTCATTCATCAATGTAAGAGGGAGCTCGCTGCTGAGTTCGAGATGAAGGACCTAGGACCGATGCACTACTTCCTAGGCCTGGAGGTCTGGCAGAGACCTGGAGAGATTTTCCTTTCTCAAGGAAAATACATTGTGAAGCTTCTGGAAAGATTTGGAATGGTGGACTGTAAGTCCGTGTCGACACCGATGGAACTCAACTTTAAGAAGTTGAGTGGCAGCGCTGCTGGGCCTATCTTGGCCAATCCTACCGAGTATCGTCAACTCATAGGAGCTTTGATGTTCTTAGTGAACACCCGACCAGATATATGTTTTGCAGTGAACACTTTGAGTCAACAGATGGTTGAGCCTCATCATTTTCACTAGGTTGGTGCCAAGAATCTTCTGAGATATCTTCGGGGCACGATAAACCATGGGCTGAGATACACTGCCGGGAGTGTGACACTCCGTGGATATACTGATGCCGATTGGGCTGGCAGTGTGGTGGATCGTAAGAGCACATCGGGATGCTGCTTCAATCTTGGTTCTACTTCGATCTCATGGATGAGCAGGAAGCAGAAGTCGGTGGCTTTGAGCACCGCTAAGGCCGAATACATTGCAGCAAGTATGGCCTGTTGTGAAGCAGTTTGGTTGCGAAAGCTCTTTAGTGAGCTGTTTGGACATGTGCTAGATACCACTGTGATACTCTGTGATAACCAGAGTGGGATTCGTATGACCGAGAATCCTGTGTTCCACGACTGATCCAAGCATATTGATATCAGGTACCACTTTATCCGGGATATGGTACAGCGAGGCGCCGTAAGGCTCGATCATATAGGAACTGATGAGCAGGTCGCGGATATTCTCACTAAGCCCCTGGGGAAGGTCAATTTCCTAACCTTCCGTGAGAGTCTTGGTATCGTGGAACGACCCTATGATGTGGGTCCTGTTGGACGATGAGCTCTGGGAGCTCTGGGGGGCTTTGGGGATAGCTTCTCGGAGCTATAAGCACTCATAATGCTTCTGCCCCACCCTTGTGATTATTGAGCTGGTTCGCCTCTCATTTATCTGTGCCCCGTATGCATCCTACCCATTGAGTTCAGGGCTCATGGGAAGTACCTCTCATTTGGCCAATGAGGTGGGAAAAGTTAGAGACTATTAGCAAAGACTGATGGACGCATCAGAGATTGCCGTACTCTCTATCTAGGATGGCACGGTCCAACCACTTGATCTGGGATCAAGTTTAGTGAGGTCTGGGACCTCTGCCTGACTTCGGGTCAGATGAACCAACTTCGGGTTGGTTGGAGACTCTTTATGAGTTTGATAGAGGTTTCAAACCTCTGGACTGATTATGTCAGTCGGGGGATGATGTCTTTGTGACTGACCCACTTCTGTTCTGAAATAAAGAGGCCAGCAAAGCAAGTTACGGCGGGATGACGCATGATGTTTGATTGCACTGATGGATGGAGTTCTCCCTAGTTGAGAGGGAGTGTTAAATTTGGACAACTAGGTCCAAACTCCATGTTGTGATGCTCAGATTAAGTGGCTAATATTTTTGTTGGATTCCTCTTTCGGAGAGGTGTAAAATCCATATAAAATATATCGTAATCCGATGAGCAGAACATTTATTTTGAATTTATTATTTATAATAAATTATATGTGCAGGTCGGCCTTAAGGTTTCACACCCCCAGCAGATGTGTCACACACCCCAATGATGGATATAAATACAGGCAAAGTTGGAGAGCATTTCACCACAACTGAACACACATCTTCTTCTCTCATCTGATTTAGTACGAGCTCCTTGGAGGACGAGTTCAGCCCACACGTGTGAAGAAGAAGGAGGACGAATCTGTACGGCTGAGCTGAAGGACGAATTTCTGTAGCTAGGGTTTTGCTGGAAGTTTGACCAGCGTTGACTTTGGTCAACGCATGGTCCGAAAGGGCTGAAACTTATTGGAAAGTTCGATTTTGAGAGGCCGTACACTTTGGCACAAAAATCGAGGTCAAAGGGTTGACCAAACTGTTGCTGCGTTGACTTTTAGCTTGCTGCCCTACGTTGACTTTTCTGGACAGCGTTGACTTTTTTGGAGTTGACTTGGGTTGACTCGGTTGCTGATTGGAGGACTGTTGTGACACATTCTGGGTTGGCTGACCAAGGAGACTTTGCTGGTTGAAGCATCCTGTTGACCGCCGTAACGCACAACCACATTTTTCTGTTTCTGGTTTGTCTTCTATAAGATCCACTTATATGTTCTATCAACATTTTACTTAACTATTTGTGTGATTGTTGTAAGAAAAGTAAAGTTGCTTCAAGCATAGAACATCTACAACAACAGACAAGAGTACACCCTTGGAGAGTTTGTTAACTATTGTGCGGAGGCAGGCATTAGGAGGGAGTTCACTGTTCCTTACAACCCCCAGCAGAACGGGGTTGCGGAGAGGAAGAACAGATCCATCGGAGGGGCTGCCAAAGCCATGTTGCATGATCAGGGGTTGCCATTGTTTTTGTGGGTTGAGGCCTGCAACACAGCTGTTTATTTGCAGAACAAGAGTCCGCATCGTGCCTTGGGGCACATGACTCCGGAGGAGGCTTTTTCTGGGAAGAAGCCTGATATTGGTCATCTTCGTATCTTTGGGTGCATCACATACTCCTACATACCCAAGGAGAAGAGGACCAAACTAGAGCCCACCGCAGAGAAGGGTATCTTTGTGGGCTACAGTGAGACCTCCAAGGCCTTTCGGATTTACATTCCCGCGCAGAGGAAAGTTGTTGTTAGGCGGGATGTGAAGTTCGAGGAGGACAGGGCCTTTAGGAGGTCACGGGAGTTAGAGTATCTGGATCAGCCAGACCCTCAGCAGCAGTTGAGTCAGTCACAGGGATCCAGTGGGCAGGGATCAGGAGGATCCGAAGGTACATCTATGACGATGTCAGGTCCGTCAGTGGGGAGTGGCTCGCAGAGTCAGAGGGGTGGAGCTATGGGCAGCACGCAAAGCAGTCCACAGAGCAGTTCACTGGGGAGTCCACTGATGGATAGTTCACACGGTACCTCAGCATCTACAGGTTCAGGTGCAGGCAGGAGGACAGCAGACAGACAGTCAGGAGTTCAGGCTCCTGATGTTGAGGAGGAGGAGTTTTATTCTCCAACGGGAGAAGTGTGCTCAGGGAAGAGGAAGCCCAAGTGGCTTCAGGACACCTTGAGAGATGCCACATCTGTTGCTGAGCCTAAGAGGCCGGTCAGAGAGAGCAGACCACCTGAGAGGTTTTGTAGTTATATGGCAATGGCTACCAGCATCCTTGACTCTGAGCCTTCTAGCTATGAGGAGGCAGCTAGCCAGCAGGTCTGGAGAGAGGCCATGCAGGAGGAGTATTCTTCTATCATGAAGAATGATGTTTGGGAGGTGGTGCCGAGGCTCGAGGGCAAATCCATGGTTACTTCCAGATGGCTTTACAAGGTAAAGCATGCTGCAGATGGCAGCATTGAGAAATTCAAAGCGAGGTTTGTGGCTAGAGGGTTCTCCCAGGTAGAGGGAGTTGATTATGAGGAGACCTTCGCTCCCGTGGCTTGATATACTTCGATCCGCTCCATTATATCGATAGCAACAGAGATGGGTTGGAAGATCCACCAGATGGATGTGAAGACCGCATTTCTCAATGGCTTCATACAGGAGGAGGTGTACATTGAGCAGCCACAGGTCTTTGAGGTGGATGGGAAGGAGTCCTATGTGTGCAGACTGACGAAGGCCCTTTATGGCCTGAAGCAAGCTCCCAGAGCTTGGTACTCCAGGATAGATACTTACTTGCAGAAGATGGGTTTCACAAAGAGTGAGGCAAATCCGAACCTTTACTATATTGTGATAGGTGAGGAGCCTCTCATTCTGGTGCTGTATGTGGATGACTTGGTCATTACAGGTGCAGAGAGACTCATAGAGCACCGCAAGAGAGATCTTGCGGCGGAGTTTGAGATGAAGGACATCGGCTTGATGCATTACTTTTTGGGTTTGGAGGTGTGGCAGGAGGAGGGGCATTTCTTTCTGGGGCAGGGGAAGTATATTGTGGACATCCTTGGCAGATTCCACATGGAGGATTGTAAACCCATGTCGACACCAATGATCACCAACTGGAAGAAGCTCCATGCTTCGGATTCCGAGTTGGTGGATCCCACATTGTACAGACAGCTGATTGGTTCCTTGATGTATTTGGTCAACACTAGACCAGATATTTGTTTTGCAGTCAACACGATGAGTCAGCTTATGTGTGAGCCTAGGAAGGTTCGCTGGGTGGCTGCAAAACACATTTTGCGGTACTTGCAAGGGACAGTGGATTATGGTCTGGACTACAGGCAGGGGGATGGAGTGAGATTGGCAGGTTACACTGATTCTGATTGGGCAGGTTGTGCTTCTGATAGGAAGAGCACTTCAGGGTGCTGTTTTGGGTTGGGTTCGGCGGTTGTGTCATGGTTCAG